>PVIU01031829.1:0-14310 GCA_004026605.1 Ondatra zibethicus
CTCTTTCAAGGAAGAAGGGGGAGGAAGGAGGGGTGGGGGGTAGTGGGAGGGGACCGGGAGAAGGGGAAGAAAGGAAAAAAAAAACTTTTTTTATCTTTAATTATGTTCTTGAATGGAAAAAATAAAACAAAAGAATGTATGGAAAAAAAAAGATTATGCATGAATCCACAAAGTCTCAACATATTTTTATTGAAAACAAAGTAAAAGGATTGTAAAATTCAGACAAAGTAACAAACATTTATATCATAATTATCAGAAAATCATTTAAATTATACTACAGTATAAAACAAAAAGAGCAAAATGACAAACAACAACAACAATAAAAATCTCTAGGTCTTACTGAATTCAGAAGAAGTTACATGTATAACATAGCAATTAAACTCTTGGTCATGTTTTGGAAAAATAAGCACTAACATGCAAATATGAGAAAAAATGCTAAGAGAATCACAGCTCAAATCCAAATTCCAAATTGTGAATGATTTTTGGCAAATATATTGCAATATTTTTCATAAATGGTAAGAACAGAAGTAAGGATGTATCTGAAAATTAAATATAATAAAGTGAATAAAATATTTTATTAAAATTAAACATTGCACAACAGTAAGATATCAATTTCTATTATTTGTATGATTTGTACTTTTTAATAAACTCAAAGCACAGAAAATAGAATACATTTTAAAACAATAATTTATGGTTTGAAGTTAAATCACAAGTTGACTTTCTTTACTTTTGGCTTCCTAATTAATCAAATTTTTCATTTTAGTCCATCACTTTTTAGTGTTTTCAGCAGTAAATAAAAACAAATATTTAGACTGTAGTCATGAATCCTACAAGTTTAAGGAAGTCATGGTAGGTTTCAAGGTCTCATCAGTCTGAGAAGTTGACTAGGTTTGCAATAGCAGGCAGGAATTTCTTCCTATTGAGTGTGCCTTGGGTCCAATTATACAGCTAGTGATTACTACCAAGAGACAAGGGCCACTGCTGTCTCCTCGGGAATATCCTACTGTGTTGGTCATTGTTGTTGTTTAAAGGTTTAACAGGTGAGAAGCACCATTGATTGGTTTGCTTTTCTTCATAACTTGCTTAGCATCTTTGGATACTATGACAGCTATAGCTCAAGGAGAAGGTTTTCAAGTCAATTCAGGCCCTATTCCTCTTGGTCCTCAGTCAGAAATGTGTGCAGTCTTCAACAAAGGGGTTGGAGCTACAAATTCTAAAGCATATTTAAGACAGCTGAAACAGCTTACATTGTTTTAAGGACCCCTTGTGCTCCCCTGAAAACCAAGAGGAATAGAGGTTCCCTATGCCTTACAAGGAAATGACTTCATTAGAATATAACCACACACACATGTAGAGTGTGTATACACATATGTATATATACATATATAATATATGTTTTTTAAAAGTAAAATGTTTCAATATGACATTTTCTTTCTTTCTCTTACAAGCCTCCCACCCCTCTACTCCTGATTTTTCCTACTTTCCCCTTTATACTACCTGTGTCTTACTGTCACCATTTCTAGAGATATTCTTAAGTATTAAATATACATTTTATGTCAATTATGTTTTAAACAAAAACTTTTTCAAGAATTATTCATATAATACAAATTTAGAAATCAATAAATACATAGCATTTATTATTGCTGAGTGATTCAGTATTTTAGTTTTCAGGTAAACAATGACAGACAGAAAGAATGATAACATAAATTATCCATGAGAAAATATTGGTATCTTAAACCATGTTATTCTTATATGATAGTAACAATTAAAAACTAAGGCAGGAAATGAAAGAGATGATTTATATTTTATAACATGTATTTAACCACATAAAACTTCATTACATTGTATTTTAAAAACTAATATTTTTCTATACAACTGACATCTAGTAATTGCAACATTGCAGATTTTTTTGGTATAATGAAATGTATGTGTGTGTCTATGTGCATACATATCCAACTGTTTTCATCAATCATTTAAGTAACCAACAATATACTTGCCTTCCTATTAGTTTTCAGGGTATGGTAGCAAGCAAATAAAATACAAATTTACCCGGTTTTTAAAGTGTTTGGTTGTTAAAATATCTCTGGAAATTTAAAGGTGTAAAATTTGTTCAACTCTTGTGAGGAAAAGTAACATTTTATTAGTGGGAGAGGAGTCTCAAAGGCTAGAAATATATTATCGCCTACTGAGAAAAAAATATAGTAGGAAAAGACACAAAGAGAGTTCATTCAGAATTGCAGTAGCATTTATGTTCTCTGCCCTGTGGTGAATACAAAGTTTGTTCTAGTGATATTTTTCCTTACTCTTATCCAGGTCTTACTGTTTTATGACTTTTGTGTCATTTTTAAATTAACCTTTGATCATAACCATAGGTTCATTTTATGAGAATCCAATAAAGAAATAAATGATGTTGGGGTGGTATAAAAGGCAAAATTTATTTTGGGATGTAATCTTCAGGTTCAAAGGAAATTATTTCCCATCTGTAGTGTATAAGGATACAACAAATGAGCAAATGCATCAAGTTCTAGAAATAGTTTTCATTGTGTTAAGGATTCTGAAACTGCTGTTTATTTATCTGGTTGGTGCTTTTAAATAGTTCCAGAACTTTGTTATTCCATGTCTGGAAGAATATTAAAATGATAAGAATAAAGGAATGTTAAACTAATAAAATATGGGAGGGGAAACTCTGGGAGAACACTTATAGTTTCCAACATTTTATTTTATTTAGATCATATAAAACTCACAAAATTAAGAAAAATTCCACAGGTATTTTTTTCAAGTTAAACTAATCTAGGAAATTAAAAACTGATGTTCCCAGTGCCTTCAGTCGAATATCTCATTCATAAAAATGTGTCCTGTACTGAGAAGATCTAGATTAGGGAAAAGTATTACATCACACATATTCCAGCGCCCTGGTAATTAGCTCAACAAGAAGCACTGAAAGTGTTTTAATGTGACAGAATTAGTTATGAAGTATCTTTTTTATTTGAAAGAGAACTTGATTCTTAGTGTGGCACAAAATATTTGTCATTTATTATAATTTTTTTAAAAAATGCAACTCACCACATCTAACAAGATTTCTTTTGTTATTATTGTTCAAATTGACTTCTTATTAAGCAAGTGATGTCCTCAAACTTCAATGACTGTGAAAAGTACTTTTGTACTGATACCTAAGTTGTGTATGTTAAAATCATAGTACCTCACTGTCACGTTAAAAGCTTGCTTTCTTCATTAACAGTATGGTGGTTTGAATGCATATAGCCTCCTCAGACTCATATATTTGAATATTTCATCTTCAGTTTATGGTACTGTTTGGAAGCATTAGGAGCTATGGCCTTGTTGGAGGAGGTGTGTCACTCTGAGGCTTCATAAGACTTGTGGCCATTCACACTGTACTCTCTGCATTTTGTCTGTGGTTTTGAGATATGAGTCCTAAGATGTTCCTTTCACCATGCTTTCTCATTCTATGAGAGATTATACCAATTATAATTATACCAATTAAACACTTTATTTTATAGGTTGCCTTGGGCATAGTGTAGAAAAGTGGTGAATAGAAACAGTGTCACTGTTGTGCGTGCTTGTATTTAGAGCATGGATACTGTAGTCTGTGACCATTAGTAACCATTAGTGTTAGAATAGTCTATAGCCTAGAAATTAAAAGATAGTCTGTACTTTTAAAAGTCTATTAATGTGATAAATGACTAAACATACTTGAATTTTCTATCATTTATCATATCTCTTCTGAGCACACATACAATTCATATGTTCTCATTATATATACATATGATAAGAATGCACCTACTTTATTGAGATAGTATCATAAACTATCATTATATATTTTTACTTATGTTATTATACTGCTTTATTTTTATTATGGATTCCTATTATTATGCACTTATTTAGATCTAGTGCTAAAATTCAATGAGCAAGGCCAGGATGTAGTAAAACCAGCAGAATACTTACATAGAATACACAAAATCCTGGGTTTAAATCTCAGTCCTGAACAAACAGGCATGGTGGGGCATGCCTGTTATCTAGCCCTTAGGTAAAGGCAGGAGGATCATAAGTTCAAGATCATCCTTGGCTGCATAGCAAACTCAAAGACAAAGATACAACTGAGCCTTTCTGAAAAATAAATGAATGAATTTATAAATAAAATAAATCTCTAAAAATGTCATTGGCCAATTAACAGGTTTTTTTTTTGCTTTTTTGAGTTTTTTTTTTAATATAACTTCTCCTTTAGAAACACTGCAAACACTGCCTTCATATCTTGTGTTGGTTTGAAAGAAAATGGCCTCCATAGATAATGACACTCTTAGGAGCTGTTGGAGTATGTGTGGTCTTGTTGGAGGAAGTATGTCACTGTGGGGGTTGGGTTTTGAGGTATCCTATGCTCAAACTAAATCCAGAGTGACACACAGTTTCTTCTGCGGCATGTGGAACAAGAAGGAGCTCTTAGCTTCCTCTCTAACATCATGTCTGCCTGCATCCAGGTCCCACTATGATGATAACTGACTAAACCTCTGAAACTGTAAGCCAGCTCATGAATTTTATGAGTTGTCATGGTCATGGTGTCTCTTCACAGCAACAGAAACTCTAAGACACATGTCCTCTTGCTTACTGAGTTCCTTTCTTATAAAAGAAAATGAATTAGATCTTTTTTCCTTGCTGTTAATTGCTTTTCTGGATTTTAACCTGCCCTACTATTCTTTTCCAGTAGGGTCTGATATTTGTCTCCATAATTCACATGGTGCCACAAACCATGTTATTTTTCACCTAATAAACCTCTGAAGTGTGATACTTACAAGACAATCAACTCACTCCAAACTCTTGAATTTCCTCTACCCTCATTCCTTTTTCCTCTACCCTCAACCTTTAGGAAGCACTAAATACTCATAGTCTACGTCTTAATTAGCCATGGTACTATTAACTTCTGAATAAAACTTTTGATTTCTGATATCATCTAATTTAGGTTTCCAGATGCTTCCTTCAGATGTTAAAGAGGAATAATTGCTGTAAAGAGTGAAGAGAGGAGTTAGACTTGGAAAAGTTCATCATAGCATTAGTTTTGTTTTAACATTTTATTCACAACATATTTTTTTCACAACATATTTTGATTTTGTTTTTCCCCTCCCTCAACTTGATCCTACCCACCCAACTTCATATGGAGAGGTTCTCTCTCTCTCTCTCTCCCTCTCTCTTTCTCTTTTTCAAAAAAACTAAAGCAAAACAAATGCAAAATTGAGTAGGACAAAAAAACTCCAAAATAAAACAAAAAGCATACCAAAAGAGAACTGAAGAAAACAAGGAGTTCATTTTATGTTCACCTTACCTGAAGTGTATTTGATACACCCAATGACAATTCTTTAAAGAAAACTGATGTTTCCCCCGCAAGTATCATTTGCCCCTAACTTTTTGGTTAAAGGTTGGACATTTTGTCCATTCCCCCTCCTTGGTGCTAAGATTTTTGCCTAGTTTGAACTTTTACAGGTCTTGTGCATGTGGCCACATTCTCTATGAGTTCATGTTATATAATTCCAGTTTCTGGAAGGTAATACTTCCTTGAAACCATCCACCACATTTAGTCTTTCCTCCTTGTCCACTTAGATCCCTGGGCCTTGAGGACAAGGATTTGAGAAAGATACCCCCAAGTCTGTCACTCTGTGCACATTTACTGTGCATCTGTTTTAATTTTCATCTACTACAAGAAGAAGCTTCTTTATGATGATTGAGTGAGACTGCTATCTATGGACATAGCAATATGTTGTGAGGGGTAATTATATTGCTGTGTTCCTTTAGCACAATAATAATGTTAGATTTTTCTCGAAGGCCCATGTGGTAGTTTGAATGTAATTGACCACCTAGCCTCATAGGGAGTGGCACTATTACAAGACATGGCCTTGTTAAAGTGGGTGCAGCATTGTTGGAAGAAGTGTGTCTCAGGTCCGTTCCTGCTGCCCGAGGATCAAAACATAGAACTCTTATCATCTTCTCCAGCACGATGACTGCTTGCATGCTACCATAAAGATAATGCACTAAACCTTTGGAACTGTAAGCCAGCACCAATTAATGCTTTTCTTTACTAGAGTTGCCATGGTCATTCAGAGCAATAGAAACCCTAATTAAGACAGGCCATGACATATCTAGTCTTAGGTTCCAGGTCACTTTTGTAGAGTCAGGCATGGGTTGTGTCTTATAGATTGGCCCTTAGATTAAAAACAAAGTTGTATATTACTCCCTTCACATTTGTACTATAATTGTACCAGTGTATCTTGCAGGTAGTCATGTTTAGGTCACAGGGTTTGTAACTGGATGATTTTGATAATTACCTTTGTCCTTCAGTAGAGTACAGAATACCTTCCAGCACCATTACACTAGCCAATAAAAGGAAAGCTCTGCTGAAGCACCAGTGAGACTTCTCCCTGTTCAATGACATAAGTTAATTCTTGTCTTTTACTCACTAGGAGATTATTCAGGCTGTGAAAACAGCCAATACTCATTGCATTATTTTTCACTTATGTCTTTTGTGTTACAAAATATCTATGGCTTTATTCACATTTACATAGGTATATTCTTTTTTAAATAAAAGAGGCTGTCCTTAAAACTGCTCATAACTTACTAGCAGTTGGTCCTCCTCTTAGCAACCTTTGCCCCATCACCTCACAGAGATCTAAACCACAGTCCCTGAAGTTAGGTTTTGCAGTATTGGTAGGACTAATAAAAATGTGTGGCTGACAGAAGTACTGTGAGCTCAATGGGCTATGTTTACATCAAAGCTCTGAAGTGTCTTGGATGGAAAGCAAACTTCTGCTGCAGAAAAGCTAGGCACACCCAGACAGTGCCTCATACATACTTTTAATGTCTTAACTTAAAAATGGAAGTTAAAAAATAAGTTATGTTGGGGAAGAGGTTATGCTTTTGTTTCCACCAAAAAATGAAAGGCTCTGGATTTATTCAAGGTTGATAGAGATTTGATTTCATTGGGAAGACTCCCTAAAAATCCTGGCTACAGATATAAATAAAAAACTTTAAAAAAACCAAAAATACTACAAGACAGGTGATCTATATTTTTCCTGCTTGAACATAAAACAAAAAAATCATCTTTAACTGATTTATTCACCCTGCACTTTCCATACTTATGTGAATACAGATATTTATGCTACCTTTGAAAGTTTGTGTCTTTTTAAAACAAGTGGAGCAGACATCAATGAAAAGAGGTGGCCCAGATAATTGAGTCTCTCAGAGAGTCTGTTGCAGTTTCCACATCATTCTACATTCAGAACAGCTTCAAGACTGCTGAATGAGATGGCTCAGCCTTACAGATTACTCGAGTCAGAACTTTAGATACACTTTACATTATCCCATCACACTGAAACTAGACAACAACTAGTTCTCCCAGGTCCTGAACATTATTTTACTCTTTCAGGGTCCCTTGAAGATGCCAGTGCCCACAGACAACAGGAAACAGTCTAGAGAATAAAGTACCTACATTGCCAAGAGGTGGGGTGGGTGGTTTTGATTACTCAGTGGGATGTGGATGTTTGCCATTGTTTAGGTGGGTTGTTTACAAATTGTTTCTATTGGTCATGGTCAAAAAAAAAACTGAGCTAAGGATATTACATTCAGACAAGAGAAAAAGGGTTAATATAATATAAAAAGGATAGGATTAAAGAGTGGATTGTTGAGTCTACTTTCGAACAACCACTAATCTCAAATATTTTGCATTGGTATGGATTTCTGTATATTGATACAAATTTAAGGTTATTTTCATTATACTGTATATATGTTCCTACTCTTGATTATATATATATATATATATATATATATATATATATATATCCTATTTTAAAATGTAATGCAAAGTTTTAGTCCTTGAAAACAATTTAGGATAATAAAGAAATACAGGTTGATAATTAATCATGTATAACAATCAAACTCAAAATCATGCAAGGTATGTTTTCAAGAATATGAAGAAACATTTTAAATATATGATCGTCAAACACTTCAAAGACCTATAGAATATTAAATTTTAATGCTTTAGTATCATTGGGCTTTTCATGACAGTGAGACATGTCTGTTCCTGGCAGCACCAATTTATTTCATAAAAGGTTGATGGGCATCAAAGAACCTCCATATCGAGTTTGCTTTATTTGTGGCAAAAGCTAGCTATTTGAGCAATAATCTGTCCTTTCCTTAACCGCTGAGTTCATTCTGTCCAAACTGGACAAGCAGGACACAAAAGAAAGCAACTGTTAAATTTGTCAAGACAAAGTAGGACATTCATTACAAATTCCTGCTTCACAGAAATTTCTGTCAAAAATTCTAGGCCTATAGGCTGAAGATTGATACTTCAACACTACAGAGGAACTGTCAAGGTAGACAGCTTTTTCTGTCATTTCTTATAGTTTTAGAAGTTACTCTCTCTCTATTTCTTATTTACACAGGTAATATTATATCTTTCTTGGGTCTTTGATGAGGTTGAAGAATAAATAGTTACAGTTATAGTTAGAGCTTTCCTTAGTTATGATATAAAGTAAATAAAATATAAAACCCTTTACTGTTCAAGAGAGGAACTTAATAAAGTGTTTTCTCTGAATTTGCCAAATACAAGTGACATATTGAATATAATTTTCTGATAATAGTTTTATTGTATATAGTTTTACTGTGTTAGAGTTAAAACCTCTCCTTTTTATTACATAAAAGGGAATTGTGAGATAATCTTTTAATACACTGTGAAAATGTGTCATTTTGAATGGTTTAACAAAAAGTCTAACAGTCAATAGCTAGGGAATATTCCCAGGCACTTAGGATGCAGTGAGAAAGAAGGGCAGAGATCCTAGGGGATGCAGAGCAAGCAGCATGGTCATTACAAAGTAAAGGTAACCAAGTCACATAAAATAATGTTGATGAAAAGAAAAGTGTTAGCATAAGTTATAAGAGATAGCTAGAAACAAGCCTAAGCTATCAGTCAAGCTTTCATTATTAATCTTAAGTCTCCATGTCATTTCTGACATGGGAGCCAATGGTCCTGATGAGAATGTTCATCTAAACAGGGGCAATTCTTAGAAAATCAAATGAAGTATTACAGAATGTGAATGTTTATAACAGGGTTAGACATGCCCTAATAAAGGGCATCAAAATCCCAGAATCCTTGTCTCATCCCTCCACAGGGTTGCATTGTGACCAGCAGACTGATGGGGTGAAAAACTACCAACCCAGCTTAAGAAAAATTGTTTTCCATCAAAATTAGTGCCAGAATCCTGTTAAACCACCATCTCACTTCACTCCGGGATCTGATGGGTTTGAGCCTATGTGAATTCTGGACTTGTCAGTTTAAGGAGATTATCAAGTTCATCACTTGTCAGAGAAACAGGGTGGAGATGATAGAGGAAGAAATTTCAAGGTGATGTTTTTACTAAACTTTGGAATGGTAATAACTGGAGATAAACATGAATATAGCAGCCCCTATGTAAATATTAATGACTACCACATTAACAATTTCTGAAATTCAGGCATATTTGAATTTCTGAATGATATCCCTCTGCTGGTGTCTGTGGCTGTTAGTTTTTGTTTGTACATCAATAACTAGCAGAGAAACTAACTCTCCAGCCATCATCATCTGTTACTTAAAGTAACCACCAATTTCAGCACTCATCTTTCTTTTATTCAGATAACTCATAGGCTACATTGAGGTAATGCAGAACAGATGAAAAAATTTCCTTTAATAGATGAAGAAGTAAGTAATCTTTGTAACTAGATAGGGACTTTGTTTCTTTCAAAGGTTGTGACTAAAAGAGAAAATCAAAATTTAAGAATGTTACATGGTTCAACACTGAAGATTGGCATAGAGGATGGTAACTACTTCTTCCATAGTCTCAGAGTCATAGGCATACGTTAACATTGTAAAATTGAACATTCCCGAGGGGCAGAATTATGCCAGCTTTCTTCAGTCATTGTTGTTTGTAATTCTTTCAGAATAGTTGAGGCCCCATGGGCTTTTTCTTGTCCATGAATGTTGCAAGGAGCCACTTGTTCATCCCGGCCACCCAGAACCCAAATAATCACTCAGAAACTGTATTAATTAAATCACTGTTTGGCCTATTAGCTCTGGCTTTTTATTGAGCATATTAATTTAACCCATTTCTAGTAATCTGTATATCGCCACATGGCAGTGGCTTACCAGCAAAGATTTGGCACGTCTACCTCCAGCTGTGGATCCATGGCATTTCCTTGACTCCACTCTTTTTCTTTCCAGCATACAGCCTAGATTTCCCTGCCTAGTTCTGTTCTTCCCTGCCATAGGCTCAAAGCAGTTCTTTATTAACCAATGAAAGCAACACAGACAGAATGACCTCATACACCACATGTAGACATGTTCGTTGTTGTAGTCCTTGTTCAACTCACGTATGGGCATTTATATGGGTGAGACTTTGTGGGTATGACTTCTGATATTATGAGGAGGCACATTCTCACATCAAATGATCTTCTGGCTCTTCAAGTTTTTCCATTCTCTCTTCCACAGTAGTTTCTGAGTCTTAGGTGTTTTGTAGGTGTGTCCACAGGGACTGGGATCAGCATGTTGGTATTTTGATTTGTTAAGATTTTCTGTAGTGGTGCCCATCTATTTCAAAGAGAAGTTTCCTATAAGGGGTAAGGAGTACACTTATCTGTGGACATAAAGACAAATGTTTATAGGTTATTGATAGTGTTCATACTAGTTTAATAAATTAGTTCTTGTAGTTTTTTTCTCCAGTAATCATGACTTCACTAATACTGGGTGGTTAACTAGGTAGGTTTCCAGTATTGAGGATGTTTGCCCTCTTGTTGACTGGGTTTTTAAGGCAATGGTCCATTTTATTTTTCTGGTTTCTTGTTATTGTAGACTACTCACCTTTGAAGATTAGGAGATAAGAGACACCAATAAAAGAGAACATGTTTGTCTTTCTGTATGTGGATCACTTCTTTCAATATGAACTAATAAGAGAGATGTTGGTTACCACTAAGCTATATGTGTCACCCTTTGAGTTATCAATTTAATTTTCTTTCAGCAGAGTAGTATTTCATGCCTATTTGCCATATTTTCATTATTTATTTAACTTTAAGATAATATGTAGCTTTACTACATAAATTTCTACTTAGTAAGGCAAACCATGTTACAAATAAAGGAACGGAAAAGACTTTATATCCAGATTACATGCATATAGAACCTTATATTTTAGTCAATGACCCATTAAAATTTTAAATATTTACTGTATGCTATGTTATATTTTAAAATATATATCTTATTCTAGTGAATTAAAATGAACCTTAATCAGTATTTTCATTTCTTATAAATATTTATTTGACTCTCTAGTTTTGTTTATTTTGTATACAATGGATACCAAATATTTTTCTGTGCCAAAATTTTTTTATTTCCCTACAATGTTCTGAATAGGAGCAATTCCTTCTCAGCCTGCAAAGTAGCAAAAAAATGGATGGAGCTAGAAAACATCATTTTGAGTGCGGTAACCCAGACACAGAAAGACAAGTATCACATGTATTCACTTATAAGTGGTTTTTAAACATAAAGCAAAGAAAACCAGCCCACAAATCACAATTCCAGAGAACTTAGACAACAATGAAGACACTAAGAGAGACATACATAGACCTAATATACATGGGAATTAGAAGAAGACAAGATCTCCTGAGTAAATTGGGAGCATGGGGACCTTGGGGGAGTGTTGAAGAGGAGAGAAGGGGAAGGGAGGGGATCAGAGAAAAATTTAGAGCTCAATAAAAAATTTATAAAAATATTTAGTCATTTTAAAGAAATAGTCTTTTATTCCCATGCCATCTATCACATAAATTAAAGAAACATTTATTTCTACAAACTTAATGCCTTTTATTTCCTTTTAAACCACTAAAACTTTCCATATTTCCAAGTGCTACTTAAAACATTCTCACTGGAGAATGTTATGCTTAATTTTTTTGCTTAAATTTTAAGTAGTATTTATAAGTCTAATTTCTGATTCAGTTAGCTCAGATCAAACCCAGATCTATTGTTTTGCAAATGAGATGCAGCAACAGGAAGAACAACTGAGAAGAGTGAGTGACCTTTATTGAATTCCATGAGTGATGTAAGACTTTGAAAGCAAAGATGCAGTTGTATGAGAACACAGGTTTTGCCACCGAGGTTCTTGTCTTTTTACTGTGGAGTGGCGAAAGTTTCAGAATTATCAGTCTGAGGAAGTAGCAACAAAATATCAGTATGTTTTCACACAATATATGTATGTATGAACTTATGGTTATAGACACAAAAATGTCCCTGGAAGAAATACGTCAGTTCAGCAGCAGGACTGAGATTTCTGCCACTTTTTGTTTATTCCATATATAAAATTTGTGCCATAAGTATCCATTCCATTTTACAGATGGTGGTAATCAGCCTCCAAATAAATAATTCCCAGTTACAGTTAAGGAATAGATTCCAATTATGGCTATCAGTCTTCCCAGTAAAATATTTAACCAACAATAAAAAAATAACTGCCATAAATTTTTGACAAATTTATGATGAAACATCATATCAGGTCATGCATAGGCAAAATTATATACCTATTACTATTTACACAAAATATAAAGTAGCTCCTAGCTCTTTTAATTTATCACTTTAGATACTAAATAAAGAATATTTTTTGCTAAAATTATCTTCTTAGATGGTTATAAAAAAGCATTTGTGCTATAAGCTTCTAACTCTAGAAGTACTGGAATGAAGTACATCATCTTTTAGAGATGAATAACATTCTATATGCCAGTACTCAGTCAAGAAGTGATAACCAAAACAAACCTTTCTCATTATTCCATGCAATATATTTTAAAAAGAATTAGATCTTCAGAGTCCCAGCTTGGGAAACACCTAAATGTTGAAAATCAGAAAGGTGCATTTATCTTTTCCTAAATTATAAATGATAAAGTATTTTATCATGTTGAGTGGGAAGATAGTTTTGATAAAAAATTACTTTGACATGGCTGCTTCCAATAAGGCATCTTGTAAGAATGAGAAACCGTTATGAGTCATACAGCTGCCAAGTGTGAGCGAACCTTTGCAGTATTCATTGTATTCTTGATTTCATATTTATCTTGAGAAAATTTTGAGGTGTGTAGTATTTTTAAAATATTGTTCTCAACAGAGGTAAACAGGACAATTCATATTCAAAATCTAGCCCTGCATTAAGATGTCCTTGGGAAAGATTTTCATATCTTACATCAGTTTTACTATTTGTACCTGAACATTTTACACTTTTGTGTAGTAATTCATTATGAAACAAACAAACAAAAAAGAAATGATTCCTTTAGTCTCTTAGTGTTTTTTGAAACACTGACAGAAATGCTGAAAGATGTGTCTTAGCCCTTCCTTTGATTTGTGGTAAACATGTTTTGGTTATGGCTAAATAACTGGCATTTAACCTAATTGAAAAGATCAGATCTTGATTTTTATCATTTTACTTTCCTCGTTTTAAAAAGTTTGAGCTACTAATGTTTTGATCTTGTCAACCACTGTCTTTTTGGAATACCTAGGAGTCCCTGCTTGAAAGAATTAGTCTGTGTTTGACACAAATTCTTTAGATTGACTTTTCATTTTCTATCCTATGATGTTGTTTAACGCATCCCTCTTTAAATTGGTACTGAACACAAAAAGGACTGATCCATTTAATTGTGCCTTCTGGTGCCATAATTTCCTAGTCGTACAGGGCTTGGCACAGCCTATATCTTTAAACCTATGGCTTGGGGAGTTTGTTTCTTCCACAGCTGGGTAGTATTCTAATGATTAATTATGTATTCAACAGATTTGCAGGTCTCACACATTTTATTTTTTTATTTTTTATTTTTTCACATTTAATTTTTTTATTATTGCATTATAAATAGTACCATTCAAAATTTCCACCTCTTCCGCTCCTCCCATTTCCCTCCCGCTCCCCCACTCCCCCTCCCCTTTTCCCCTCCAGTCCTAAGAGAGGGCAGGTTACCCTGCCCTGTGGGAATCCAAGGGCCTCTCGCCTCCATCCAGGCCTAGGAAGGTGTGAATTCAAACTGACTAGGATCCCAAAAAGCTGGTTCATGCAGTAGAATCAAATCCCAGTGCCATTATCATTGGCTTCTCAGTCAGTCCCCATTGTCAGTCATATTCAGAGAGTCTGTTTCGATCACATGCTCGTTCAGTCCCAGTCCAGCTGGCCTTGGTGAGCTCCCACTAGATCGGGCACACCATCTCAATGGGTGGACGAATCCCTTGCGGTTCTGACTTCTGTGTTCTTCTCCCTCCTTCTGCTCTTCAAC
>PVIU01031830.1:0-14318 GCA_004026605.1 Ondatra zibethicus
ACAGAGACCCACAATCACATCAGAGCAATGGATTGAGCCCCCAAGGTGCAGGTGAAGAGCAGAAGGTGGGAGAAGATGAGTTAGGAAGTTAGGACCGTGAGGGGCTGGTCCACCTACTGAGACAGTGTGCCAGACTTTTAAAACTTTTGAGACTTTAAAGAAGTACTTTGTTCATTAATTCAAGGGTCCTAGAGAGTAGTAAATATCATTGCAAACAAGTCCTTAAAATTTAAATTGTATTTCATATAAAACCATTTGAAATTTCTAAAAAAGGCATTCAAGAAATGGAGTGTCAGGAAAATTTTGAGTTTTAAACCTCTTAACATATTGCAGTTCTGGAAGCAAAGCTCATTCATAGGAACCTATTGCACTTTATCATATACCCACTTAACAGATTAGGAGATGTAAACTGTGTATAAGGTTTAATTTTGACAGTCTTTAACTGTACATTATAATATTTGGATATAGCTTTCATTTAAAATACTTTATTTTATATTTATATGTATATGCATGTGACTGAGTGAATTAATATACACTATGTGCATACAGGAGCCCTCCTAAAAAAGAAGAGGGCACCAGATTTACTGATATTTGAGCGATAGGCAGTTGTAAGGTGACATGTGAGTGCTGGAAACTGAATTGAGCTCCTCTATAAGAGCAGTAAGAGCTATTGCCAGATGAGTAAACTCTCCAGTTACATAGCTCTCATTTTTAACTGGAAAAAATGTATAATCTGTACTAGGACAGCATAAACTTGAAAAAGGTCTTGAAGTATTTAAATTTGGTGAGCTGTTCAAAAGTGTCATAAACTAGAGGTTGTCACAGACTGAAAAGGAGGAGAATTGAAGAGCTTTTTCTTTACTTTTATTGAAACTTCTTTTATTTTTTAAAAAGAAAATAAACTATCTTTTTTTTTCATTTTACATACCAATCCCAGTTCCCACTCCCTCCTCTCCTCCCATTCCTTACCCCACCTTACCCCTCATCCACTCTTCAGAGAGGTAAGGCACATTGCTTTGGGGAAGGTCCAAGGCCCTCCAAGGTCCTAGGCTGAGCCATACAACTGTCACCCACATTCAGAGGGACTAGTTTGGACCTATGTTGGTTCCTTCCCTGAATGGCTGGAGTTGGTGAGCTCAGGTAAACTGTTTCAGTGGGTGAACCCATCATGGTCTTGACCTCTTTGCTCATATTCTCACTCCTCCCACTCTTCAACTTAACTTTGGGAACCCAGCCCCATGCTCTGCTTAGGGTCTATGCCTCTGTTTCCATCAGTTGCTGGATGAAGGTTCTATGGTGATATTTAAGATATTTATCACTCTGACTATAGGGCAAGGCCAGTTTGGGCACCCTCTCCTCTACTGCTTAGGGTCTTAGCTGGCATCATCCTTGTGGATTCCTGGGAATTTCTCTAATGCCAGGTTTCTTGCTAACCCCATAATGGCTCAATCAATTAAGATATCTCTTTCCTTGCTCCCTGTATCTGTCCTTCTTCCATCTTGTCTGTCCTGTTCCCTCAAGTCTCTTTCCCCCTCCTCTTTTCTCCTTTTCTTCCCCTTATGCCCTCCCATCTTCCCCTACCCTCATCAGGAGCTTTTTCTTAACAGCTATGAAATTTCTACTTAGAGTTATGGAAAGTCTTTATATAGATAGTGATGACAATGGCATTGCACTGTGAATGGGTTTAATACCATTATGTTGTGCACATAATGATTTCAATGGTAAATATCACTTTTAAAAATAGAAAATGCTATTATATTTTACTACAATGAAAATAATAAAAATGTCCAGAAGTATCTGGTCAATGCAAAATGAACACCATGGTTTTTTTTAATGTGAGATTTTTATTTTGCTTAGGCATTTTTTGTCTTATTGGATTTTTCTTTATCATTTTTGTATTCAGGAGTATGGTAGTTTGAATGTAATTGGCCCCATAATCTCATAGGGAGTTGCACTATTAGGAGGTGTGGCTTTGTTGGAGTGGGTATGGCCTTGCTGGAGGAAGTATGTCACTGTGGGGTTGGCTTTGGGGTTTCCTGTGCTCAGGATACCACCTAGTGTCTCAGTCGACTTCCTGTTGCCTGTAAGATGTCAGACTCTCAGCTGCTCCTCCAGCACTATTGTCTCTCTGCATGCCACCATGCTCCCTGTCATGATGATAATAGACTGAACCTCTGAAACTGTAAGCAAGCCACCCTAATTAAATGCTATCTGTTATAGTTGCTGTGGTCACAATGTTTTTTTCACATCAATAGAAATTCTAAGTTGGGGCATTTCTGAGAGAGAGAGAGAGAGAAAACATAACATAAAGTATAGTGGGTAAGGGGATCTGGGAGGAGTTGGGGGACTGGAACTCATATTCAAAATATATTGTATGAAAAGATTCAATTTTATAAATGAGACGTTTGATAAAGCCATTGAATAAGACTTGACTGTAATTTGTTAGCCATTGTCCCTAATGAGATTTCTACTTGGATATTTAGCAAGAATCTCAAGTCAAAATTTCTAATTGTTCTATAACAAGTTCCAAGCTTTTGCATTTTAATAAATAATGACACTATGTTCCTGATTATTTTATAAATATTGTTGTCTTTGCCTCCTTTGGTTTATACATATAAGTGCTGCTGGTTCTAATGCCCATAAATTTCTTAAAATTTTCATATCTGCTTCAATTTTACTATGCTAGAATGTCTTCTCATTATATTCAACCCAGGATTTCATAAATGATCTACTATAGTCATCCTGTTTCTTGTCTTGACCATCTATAACACATCAATGGCAGAAACTGTCAGCTGCTTTCAGTGTTTATCCTCCATATCTTCCAAGTAATAGACTTCTAATCTGGTCACTCACCCAGTCAGAATAAGTTTCTTTTGCAGCTGAGTGTGAGCAAAGCACTAAGTGCTTGTTGGTTAGACAAAACTGAAGGTGAGGTAATATGCATTATTTGTGAGTTGTATCCTTTTTGGTTGAGATGCAGTTTTGATTCTGTACCACTTTGGTTAACTTTAGCAAAGGTAATAGTCAAAGGATGGTAGAATTAGAAAATAGATGGAATCCAGATTTTTTTTAATTTTCAAAATTGAATTTATTTGTTTAGTGAAGGGAATGTGTGCATGACACAGCACATGTGTGGTGGTCAATACCAGCTTATAGCAGTAGGTTCTCTCCTTCTACCATGTATGTCATGGAGGTGAAAGTCAGGTTGTTTGGCGTGTAAGTAATTACCTTTACCAGCAGAGTCATTTAGCTGGCCAATCAACTCAGTTCCTAATTTTTAAGTTTAAATGTCTTTATATGTTTTAAATGGAAATAAAACTATATTACTTTTTCTTCTCCTTTTCCTCTCTCCATCACCTCCCAGCTACCCTCCCTCCAAACCCTCCCATATCCCCTTAACTTTCAAGTTGATAGCCTTTTTAAAAATTCTTATTACTATACACATATATACATATAAATTTTGTATACATATGAATGTGAATATATATAAATTCTTAATTAAATTTTCAGAGCAATGTTGAATTTCAGCTCAAATTTTCATAAGTTCCAAAGACATAATTCTCATCAAATCAATTTGCTATTTTACTTAATATTTCAGTGGTTTTCTATAACTAAGTGGGCAAATACCAAAATCCTTAACACTAGCCAAAAGGGTTATGTGTGATCTATCCCTTGATCCTTTATCTATCTTCCTTTTATATCCCAATAAATATGCAAAGAAAACTAATCTGATTTCAGTCACGTCCTTTCTAACCAAATGTTTTTTTGGGTATCTTGTTCTCTTTGTCAGGAATACACTTTCCCTCTTTTCCTTCCACTCTCACTTTTCAGTGAAGTCTCAGATGGGATACCCATTCATAGGGATGCCATCCTTAATCACTCCCCTCCCTGTGCTACCCTCACAAATTACATAAAACCTTTCTCTGTTTAATCCATTCCAAACACCTATTTTTTTTAAAAAATAACATTTGTCATTTTTATAATTTAACTTATCTAATGCTGATAAATCACATAATCCTGCACTTGATTTTCTGCTCCATATGTCCACTTAAAATTGTGTGCCTAGCACACAAAAAAGCAATCCACAAAATACCTACTTTACTGGATAAAACCAATCAGCTGTCTAGGATAGGACTTGTTATTAAGAAATCATGGAGTAGATTATGCTAATTATCATGACTAAAATGAGTAGGGTTGGCTCCTATGATGAATGGGCCTCCCAACAGCTTTGAGAAACGCTGTTGTTAGGATTTATGAAACAAAATTTGTATGCCAGTGTTCTTAGATTCACATGTCCAAACTGGGTTGTGCTGGCTGTGAGTCAAAGTCATGAAGTGATTTAGCTTGAATCATATTTCTGAGTCAGAAGAGGACAAAGCAGTGGATATTTTCCATGAAGTTTCTAGTCGAATGAGAAAAATAGGCAAAAAATAAGCAAGCACAAAAGATGAGAGAAGTATACTCTTTGAAAGTCATAGGGAGAAAGTCTTTCTCTATTGGTTAGTACAAAATCAACTACAACATTCATCTGTAAATTAATTCTCTCTTTCTCTCTCTCTCTCTCTCTCTCTCTATATATATATATATATATGTACATACTTTACAAATGCTTGTCAGAAACAAGACTATATATTAATTCTAAATAAGCACAATAGAAACAAATTCAATGGAAATTTCATTTCCAAATAGTTAAAAAATGAAGATACACATTAAGCAATGTTAATTAAGATATGTACACAAAATAACAAGAGATAAAGATTAAAATAACTTCTTTAAAAGGAAGAAGAAACAAGTTGCATCATGAGCTGCATTGACATTTAATTTCTCCCTTCTAGGCTTTTACTTATAACCGTTGCTTTCAACCATGCTGGATTGTTGGGCTGATTCCAAGATATTCTTGTTATTTGGATTTCTAAAACCCAGTTCAAAACAGTTAATGCTATACATGATGAGGCATTTAGGGGGAAAGTGTACTGACTCCTGAAGCTTACTTTGAAATGCATCCAAAAGATAAGATGGAATGATAAATTATAGAAGAATGGATAGAAAGATAGATAGAAATGAGATAAAGGAAATATGGCAACATTTTAAGTATAGAGTCAGATGGGGAACATTCATGTAGTTACTATGCAACTTCTTTCAGTTTTTGTTTATTTAAAAATGTATATCATGGTGTACCAGAAGCCAGAGGCCTTGAGCCAGACCAACAACTCATTGTAGTGAACATTTGTGAGAAAAGCTATTTGGATGAAAGGGTATACTGTGAAACACAATGTAGCTCCCAAGGCCACTCCGATGTGATGGAATGGCAGGAAAGACAGAGGAGCAAGTTTTTTAAAGATTATTTTAATTTATTTTTATTTTCTTTTGTGGTGAAGCGTGGAGGACAGACATGGAAGGACTTGGAAATGAGTGGGATTGGGTGCATGATGTGAAATTCTCAAAGAATCAACAAAAATTATGTTAATAAAAAAGAATTAAATACAATAGAATGTTTCAAATGTCCATAATAGAATGTTGAAAAAATAAAAAGTCCTCATCTCCTTTCAAGTGAAAAACATGAAAAACATCTATCCAGAAATATGCTTAAGCTATTGGTCAAACTGTATTGAAAATAATATGGTTTCTGTGTGATTGTTTTGGGGGTCTGGGTGGCCGGGAAATGAACAAGCAGGCTCCTACAACAAATTGGTTCCCAACATGGGGCAACTACATCCACATAAAACCTGAGAGAGTTTGGGAAGTAATTCCAGAGAGAAAAGAACACAGTTTAGCACAGCTTCTTGGTAGCAGCATTTTCTTGGTTGGGCTCTGTTTGCTAGAGGCAAGTATACCTCATTTAAGAGAGGCTTCCTGACTCAGCTTTAGCTGCGAAAACCTTGCAGCCCTTTTGAGAGTCTCTGCAATGAAGCACTTAAATAGTATTTATAAATAGCCAACAGCATGCTTCTTGGTGGTGGAAGGGACCTTGAAACTCCATAGCTTTGTGGCAATAAATATGGCTCCTGCCAGTACCACCACCATGAAGCTAGACTCTCAGAAAGCTAAGAAATGGGTTGGATCCAGCCATCAAAGCCACAGCTTTAATCCTAGCCACATCACTTAGCAAATTAAAGACTTATGTGGTCAGAAAAAGAGATATATACAGTAAAGATAGATTCAAAGATGTAAAAAACCTTTACATGGTTTACAATATGTTGAAAAATATATGTAGGCTTGTAAGAGAAAAGAAAAATGATGAAGTCCTTAAAATTAGAAAGAGAGTAGTTGGGTATGGTGACACACACCTTTAATCCCAACACTTGGGAGGCAGAGGCAGATGAATCTCTGTGAGTTCAAGGTGTGGTGACACACACCTTTAATTTGAATACTTGGGAGACAGAGGCAAGCAGATCTCTGTGAGTTCAAGGACAACCTGGTGTACAGAATGAGTTCCAGGACAGTCAGAGATACACAGAAAAACCTAGCCTCACAAAACCAAAAATTAAAAATAAAAATAAAAGAAACAGAGTTTAAAATAAAGCCATGTAAAGATGGAAAATACACAGAGAGTCTGGATACTGTTTGTTATTGTGTTGTCTTTGAATGATTTGATGGCTGAGGAAGGAACAACAGATGCTAAAAGACATTTGATTATAAATGCTTCTGGATTAATTCAACATATATATTTTGAAAAAGCTTGACTTCAAAATTTAAGTTAAAAAATATGTTACTTTGGAGAAGAGGTTTTGCTTTTGTTTTCATAGGAAATGAGAGGCTGTGGATTCAGTCTGGGCTAAGAAAAATTCATTTTTTATCAAGGAAGACCCCCTGAGAAATCTTTGATAGGTGCAGATGGCCTAGATGTCTGAGTTCTACATCCAGAACAGCCTTAAGACTTTTGCCTGAGATGATCAAGCCTCACAGAATATTCCAGTCAAGACTTGACCATAATTCTCAATTTTCTTTAGGTCCCCATAAGATTATCAGCACCCCCAATCAGTGGTAAGTATCCTGGAAAACTATACCCACATTCCCAAAAAATGGATTATGGATATTTATCTTTGTTTAGATTGTTGGTTACAAGTTGTTTTGGATAATGGTCAGGAAAAAAGCTAAACAAAGGAGATTCGATAAAGAGTTCTTTTTTTAATAAAAAGGGGGGGTGCTGTGGGACAATGGTCTTGTACCCTGTCACTTATACTGTATTGTTTTAATAAAACACTGATTGTCCAGGAGCTAGGCAAGAAGTATAGGTGGAGCGATGAGGCAGGAAGTAGAGGCAGGGAGATGAGAACAGGAGGATTCTGGGAAGAGGAAAGAGTCAGTCTGCAGTCATCACAAAGACACTGAGAAAGCAAGATGAGGATGCCTCACTGATAAAAGGTACCAAGCCACGTGACTGAAACAGACAAGACTTATGGGTTAATTTAAGATGTAAGAATTAGTTAATAAGAAAGCCAGAGCTACTAGGCCAACCAGTTTATAATTAATGTAGGCCTCTGTGTGTTTTCTTTGGGACTGAATGGCTGTGGGACCGAGTGGGACAGAAACCACTGCCAACATTGCTCTTACAGCCAAATTATGGTTAAATATCCAAATATGAGATTCAAAGTGAACAAAGGCAGGCCCCATACTTCAGTGTTGTCACCAAGTGAAATGGAAAGGCAAGCTGAACTATAATCATGGTCATGCTGAACTTCCTAGAAGGCTGAGCCCTTCACTTAGAACAGAGAGACAAAATACTGAGGAGGCTAAGCACATGCACACCTGTAGGCATACCAGAACTACCTTTCCTTGCCCCACATGAGGAACTGTACCTCAATTAAAAAGCTCAAAATATAATCTTAAACATCATAGGGAAAATCCTCTGACTATTGTCGTTATTGTTGAGCATAAACTTTTCTTTTCAGTTTCTACATGGAAAATATACTTCTGGAATTTGCAATGTACAGAGACAAGCCAGTTATTTGCTAAGATCCATGTCTTTAATTTGATGAAGTTGACAAATGACTTGAGAGATTAGGGAATCTTCTTCCTCTTCTGAGTCTTTTCCTCCCTTTTTCCTTATACCTACATTGCTGTCCAGGGTATAGCAGCTTCAGCATCCACTGGCTTTTCTCCTCAGGCCTGCATTTGCCAAGTCCTGGCTTTCTGTTGTTGCTCTCCCTCCCATGCCCATTTCCCTCATTCTTATATTTATTGTATGGTGTTATCCCTCGGGGAAGCAGACTACTGGCTGGTGTTTCTTTCCATGGCATGAGACTAGTGACTGGTCTTTTCTTCTGCTGTATTGCCACTTTCCAGGGATCCCTATGCAAGATATGCAGAGTGTTTGCCATTCTACCCCATCACATCCCCTAACTGTATATAAAATGGTAAACAAACAAAAAACATTTAATGGGTACATATTTAACAGATGCCTCAATTTGGCTACATTTGTGGTCACCAGTAGTAGCAGGGTAAATCCTTGGCCTAGATGTTGCATGAACATATTTTGTATACGTGGTTAACATTTACAAGTTGACTTCAAGCAAAAGAGACTATCCTTCACAATGTGAGTGACCTCATTCAATCAGCTAAAGGCCTTAATATAAAGCTAAAGTTTCCCAAAGGAGAAAGAATTCTGGAGCACAGAATAATGGCATAGGCTTATAATTTCAGTTACTTGGGAGGCTGGCGCAGGAGATCACAGGCCTAGTTCAGTACATTAGTTACTTTACTGTTTCTTTCATAGAATACCTGTCCCACCCCCACCCAAAAGCAACTTAGCAGAGAAAGAATTCATTTTGGCTTACCCCTGTAGAGGAAATGCAGTCCATTATGGTGGGAAAACATGAGATGGTGCTGTGGGAGCACATTCTGCTCCTTCAGCCAATAGCTTTTAAGATACCAGTCCACTTGGGTGTGGTCTCTTATACAGTAAAAGCAGCAGAAAAACATTTCTTTTCCACACAGTAAGGGGAGATGTTGGAGGGAGGAGACAGAGATAGAAAGAGAAAAAGAGAGGCAGAGAGACCAAGACAGAGAGACAGAGAAAGACAGAGACAGAGGCCAGAGACACATACAAACAGAGAGACAGAGAGAAAGAGAGAGAGAGAGAGAGAGAGAGAGAGAGAGAGAGAGAAAGAGAGAGAGAGAGGTAGGAGGAAAAGGAAGAGGAGGAAGAGGAGGAATAAACTGGATGTGCGACTACACTATAAGCTCTTAAAGCCAACCCCTGGTGGTATACTTAATCTAGCAAGGCTCTACTTCCTAAAGGCTTCATAACTTTTCCAAACAGCACAATGAACTGAAGACAAAGTGTTCAAACCCAATATGGAGGACATCTCATATTCAATTTACAATCCTTAGCTACAGAACATGTTCAAGATCAATCTGGGCAATTTAGTGAGACATTGTTTTAAAATAAAAAACTTTTTTAATATGGTTCTCAGTGGTCAAGTACTGGCCTAATGTCTGTGAGACCTTAGATTCAGTTCAGTTCTTGGCACGAGGGGTGACTGCAGCATAGAAATTCTACCTGAATGTCTATCCTGCTGGCTTGTCTTATAGATTTGAATCAAGACTGCAGTATCAACTCCAGACCAAGTTTCCAATCTGCCATCCTGGAAATGTCAATTCCCTAAAGTCTCTCTGTTCCTTCCTCACCCATCTCTGATGTAATTTTGACTGTTTGGAATCTTAATCTTTACCACTTCTTATATCTGAAATGCTCATACTTGAGGGACTCCTGAGAGGGGAAAGTATCTCTTCTATTCCAGGTACATAGATGAACAAAACATCAAGTTTTCAACTCCAAGGTGACAGCAACCATGGAAGTCCAAGACTCAGTGTTTGCCATTAGATGCCTAGAGGTTTGGTTTGTTTTCAATTTCTCTATTGTTTACACCTGTGAGAGGCAGTGCTTCAGGTTTTATTATTGAGTCTGGAGGCACTGGAAGGAACATGATGCCCAGTGACCAGGCAGCAGTGAAACTTTCTTAACTAGATTCTTCCTTGGCTAAGTCTGGCTACTAATTTTCTACCTTATTTGGATTCTGAATTGCTCTCTCAAAGATCTATGTATATGTTAAAGGCTCAGGGTGGCATTATCGGAGAACAGTAGAACTTTTTAAGAGCTGGATCATCGTGAGAGATCTTTAAGTTATTGGGAATGTGCACTTGAAGAGAAATGTTGGACTCTGTTCATTCCTCATTCTCTTTTATTTCTGCCCATGAGGTGAGTGGTTTAGCATTGCTACACATGCAAATGACAGTTGCTGCCACTGTCATCCAGGGTACCTAAAAACAATGGCATCACCCTACCATAAACTGAAAACTGAAAAACTGAGAATCAAAATAACATTTGATCTTTGTAAGTTGATAGTCAGGAATTTCATTATAGTGTAGAAAGCTGACTAACACATGCCAAACCCATCTGTCTGTTCTCCATTTTGGATAGGATCCCGTGTGTGTGTGTGTGTGTGTGTGTGTGTGTGTGTGTCTCTGTGTGTGTGTGTGTCTGTGTGTGTGTGTGTGTGTGTGTGTGTGTGTGTTCTGTGACTTCTCAATACCCTTCCATTGAAAAATGTCTCTTTGGAAGTTATCCCACATCTGGTTGGATGTCTATGGATAAAAATTCAGACAAATACAAATATTTTTCTGTGAGATTTCTGAGAAGATTATGTGAGCTAATTAGAAGAAAGTAGTTTTCAAGGGCTTTTTTTGTTTCCTTTTACTGAGAGCAGATGTTTTTCTCACATAATATATCCTCTACTCCTCCCAACTTCTCTTTACCTCCCCTCCCATCCTGATTTACTCACTTCCTTTATGTTGCTCATTAGAAAATAAACAAGCTTCTAAGGCAGCAGTTTCTCATCCTTTGGGTCACCTAAGACCATCTGCAAACACAGATATTTATATTAAAATTCATAAAAGTAACGAAATTGCAGTTATCAAAGAGCAACAAAAATAATTTTATGGTTAGGATTTACTATAACATGAAGAACAGTGTTAACAGGTCACAGCATTAGGAAGATTGAGAACCACCATTCTAAGAGATAATATGATATGATATGTGATAAAATATAGCAATAAAACAGAATATAGCACATCAAAACAAACAAACAGAAGGAAGAGTTCAAGAAAAGACACAAGAAATGGTTATAGATACAGACACCCACTCATTTGCACACTCAGGAATCCCATAAAAAACTCACTAAACTGGAAGCTATAATATGTACCAAGTGGGCCTATAGGGTGAAAGGAGAGGAAAAAATATAAATAAAATATAATAAAGTTTTTCCAAAAATTCCTGAAATGACATTATGAGACAAGGAACCTCCAATGACACTACTGAGTTTGTTTTCTGTTGGCCATCTATACTGGGCATGCAGCCTACCCTTAAGAGTAGTTTGTTTCCCCAGGGGCACTTCCTTGGAGAGAAGAAAATTTTCATTTGCAAGTAGTTATAAATGCAGCTAGCTTCTGGGTACTGGATGGTGGGGCATGTGTCCACTTGTTTTTTCAGCTCTGGGGTCCCATCTGGGGCATGCAGTCCCTGTGCATGCTGCCTCAGTTTCTGTGAGTTCATCTGTGCATTGATCCTGTTGATTTAGAAGGCCTTGTTTACTTGGTGTCCTCCATCCCCTCTGCCTCTTACACTCTTTCTATCTCCTCTTCTACCAAGTTCCCTGAGCCTCTTAGGAGGGATTAGATGGAGACATTCCTTTTTAGGACTGGGTGTCCAAGGTCTCTCACACTCTACATATTATCTGGCTGTTGGTCTCTGTGTTTGTTCCCATCTGCTGCAGGAGGATGCTTTTCTGATGATGGCTGAGCAAGACCTTGATCTGTGGGTATAGTAGAATGTCATTAAGAGTTTCTGTTTATATCTATACCCCAAATTTTAAGTTTTTATTTATTTATTTTATATCCCAAGAGCAAATTCCCCTCCCTCTTTTCTTCTCATTCTTTCCCCCCACCTCCTCTCTGACCTCCTACAATCCACTCCTTCTCTGTTTCTGTTCATAAAAGGGAAGGCATCCCATTGGTATCAACACAGCATGGCATACCAAAATACCAAGCACCTCCCTTTATATTAAGGCTGGACAAGACAATCCAGTATGAGGAATAGGTTTCGAGTGCTGTAGCTGGTAAGGGAGAGGGTCAACTTCCTCTCCCACAACAGATGGCAGGGGCAAGGGGGAGTGGACATCTTTCCCTCCTCCTCTCTCCACGTGGCAGACAAGGGGGTGTGGCTAGCTAGCCCATTCTCACACCCTCAGGGTATACTCTACTGTGCTGTTGAGGCAAGGAGCAGTGCTTTCTTTCCTGAGCCCTGCGGCTGGTAAGGGATAAGGTTGGAACACTCGTCTGTCGCAACAGGCAAGGAGTAATGGGGGATGTCTCTCCCTTGCCCATGTTGCTAAATGACAGACAAGTAGTGGGATCAGCTCTCACATGCTCACAATTTTGGGGCTGGCTCACCCACACTTCTGACAACAGGATTGGCTCTATTGTGTTGCCCAGGCTAGGTTACGTGCCTGCTAGTCCAAGTACTACTGGTGTGAGGGTCACCTCTCCTACCAGTCTCAGACATGGGAGGGAAGGAAGGGTATCTCTTCCCTGCCCATGTCTCCAGATCTCTCATGCTCACATTGTTGGGCCAGTTCACCTGTGTCTCCACAAACAGGGTCAGCTCTGCCGTGCTGCCCAGACGAGATAAAGGATCTGCTTTCGCAAGTGTTGTAGCTGGTAAAGAGGAGGGTTGCAGCTGGAGGCAGTAGGGGCAAGCGAGGAGGGCAACTTTCCCTGGCTCCCATCACCACCCCGCAGAAAAGGGAGGCTGTACCAGCTATGCCCTCTCATGCCCTCACCTGTGCCTCCGTTTACAGTGTTCACTCTACTGTGCTGCCCAGGCCAGGGCAGAGCCTGTTCTCCTGAGTGCTGTAGCTGGTGAGGGGCCAGGGAAGGAAGGCATATTTCCCTCACCCATGCCACCACATGGCCTATGAGAGGGCGTTACCTGCTCTCCCATGGTGTAGGAGGGTCTTCTATTTGTGTATTGCCCTCATTGGTTAAATAAAGAAAACTGCCATGGCCTTCTGATAGGGCAGCCCTTAGGTGGGCGGAGTAGACAGAACGAAATGCTGTGAGAGAGAAGGCAGTGTAGCAGACGCCATGCTTCTCCAGCACAAGATGGACACTGGTTAGACTCATGCCGGTAAGCCACAACTCAAGTGGCGATACACATTAATGGAGATGGGCTAAAATAATATGTGAGAGTTAGACAATAAGGGGCTGGAGATAATGGGCCAGGCAGTATTTAAATGAATACAGTTTCCGTGTAATTATTTCAGGTACACACCGGGAGCCGGGTGGGACAGAACAAGGGGCCCGGCGCCAGGAACGCAGCCCGAGCCCCTCATTGCAACAGATTGGCGCCTCAACATGATGGACCGAATCCACTTAAAAACCTGAGATGGCTTAAAAAAGAAAGAGAGTTTAACACAGCTTTTTGCTGTTTGCGTGCTGCAGAGAGATTTCCTGACTCGGCAATACAAAATAGCAAAAAAAAAAAAAAAAGGTGCATGGTTTTAAAACGCGGCTTCCTGGGCCCTGCCGCCGGTGCAAACTCCGACTATGGAGCATTTGTGGGCCCAGATGTTTGTGTGTCCGCTTGGGATCGGGAAGAAAGTAGCTGAGACCCTGCCTTTGCTCAGCTCTTCCTGCCTGGGCAGACGGTGGGATCAGGCTTAGTCAGGCAGGAGAGCATGGTGGATTTCTGCAGCCATACACAGATGTTTTGTGCGCTGCGGCTCAGAGGCACAAGCGGCTCTGCCATGTTGGACTGGGCGGAGCAAGCAGGCAGTACCTGTATTTGACCTGGGATTGTTACAGCTTAGATTCTTAAGAGTTTAGCATTTTAAAAACGCAAAGCAAAACTGTTCCTGTACATTAAAGAATTATAGATTCACAGTAGGACATATTCAGACATAAAAGACCTCTAAATGGGTCATACTGTTAGATAAAATACGTAGGCTTGGGAGAAAAAAGAAAAAGAGTATAGAGAGTCATAAAATAATGTTAATGCCTTAAAAAAAGGGTAAAGTCTTTAAAGAGACAGAGTACAGATAGTCATAGATTAAAAAAAAAGAAGAAGAAAAATAAGCCACGTAAAAATGGAAAATTCACAGAATGTCTGGATTATGTATTTTATTGTGTTTTCTTTGAATTTCTTGACTGTAAAGGAGCTAAGTACAGAGAGACGTTTCATTGTCTGGGCTGCTAAGCTAAACCAGCATGGATATTATCATAAAGGCATAATGGCTTTAAAATTTGGGTCTAAGGATATG
>PVIU01031831.1:0-14317 GCA_004026605.1 Ondatra zibethicus
TCAAGTTTTGAACTGTTTCAGTTACCTGTTTGATTGCTTTTTCTTGGTTTTCTAGGGTATCTTTGAGGAATTTATTCATTTCTTCTAACTTTTTGTTAGTTTTCTCATCCCTTTCGATAAAGGAGTTTTTCACCTCTTCTTTAAAGGACTCTATAACTTTCATAAAGCTACGTTTAAAGTCAATTTCTTCTACTTCATCAGGGATAGGTTGCTCGGGCTTTCCTGTTCCATAATCTGATTCTGGTGTTATCATGTTGCTTTTCAGGTTGTTGGATGAATTCTTTGATTGGCGCCTGCCCATCTCTTCTGAGAGTTGCCCGCTCTTCTCCGTTCGGCTCTGCTCGGCTCCCGGGGTCTGGATGAATCTGTGGAAGCTGGTTGTGCTCCTTCCTCGCCCAGGGGTTCCCAGTCCCAAGGGCAGGCTTACTGAGAGATGCCTGCTCTGCTCGGCTAGGCTCCGTGGGACAAAGGAGGCCCTCTAGCAGGGGACTCGCCCTTCCCCCAAGGCCTTAGCCCAGATAGGCTGAGTTCGGGTGCAGATAGGACCACGCAGATGAGAAGGGATGCCCGGGGGCGAGCAGGGTTGGGATAAGCAGCAAAGCCAGTAGAGGGGGGCCTTAAGTGGCCAGAAGGCCTCGGGGACGGGCTGGGACCCACTTATTGGGGTACAGATGAATCTGCGGAAGCTGGTTGGGTGAGGTTCCCAGCCCCAAGGGCAGGCTTACTGAGGGTTGCTGCCTCTGCTCCGCTCATCTCAGTGGGACAAAGGAGGGCCTCTGGCAGAGGATTCGCCCTTCCCCCAAGGCCTCAGCCCGGATAGGCTGAGTTCGGGTGCAGTTGGGACCACGCAGATGAGAAAGGATGCCCGGGTGCGAGCAGGGTTTAGATAAGCAGCAAAGCCAGTAGAGGGGTGCCCTACGTGGCCAGAAGGCCTCGGGGACGGGCTGGGGCCCACTTCTAATATTGTTATTATTATCACTAGTTTTAAGTTCAGACTTTTCTGTAGTGAGTTCCTATAAAATAGGGGCTAAACATTGTTTTTAAATAGTACCAGTATCTTACAAAACAAACAAAACCCAAACAAAGAAAAATTCAACCTGCTTCATGAATAAAGTAATTGCTTAAATTTCTTAACACTGTGAGTTTTATTTCTTTATTGTCTTTTTAATGCAACCGTGCAATCAATACACTAATTACATTTCCAATACCCTTGCCTTTGAATTTTGTCCCACAAATGCACCTACATGAAACAGCCAGAACAATTAATCAATTGACTGATTACTGATGACTGCCACATCACCTACCTATTTGACCATAATCTCGTGCCTATTGAAATGAAATGATTTTGTGGTTGAAGGCATGATTCTTGACTTCATGACTTAAGTTCAATTGCAATATTTAAATATTAAGCTATCTTCAGGTAACTTTGTAATTGTTTTTAGTGAACAAAATTTTTGAGAAATACCAATTAAACTGAGTGTCTAGTAAAATACTTATGTGGATGTAGTCCTAGATAGTATTCATGATAATGAGAGGAAGGAAAATGAAGCAAACTGATTTCCAGTAAATATGATTTGACCCTGTAATAATTTTGTTAATTATAGATAAATATGTCTGTGCTGTTTTGTTATAGCAAAAGAAAAAACGGACTAAGATAAGGTGTGTGTGTGTGTGTGTGTGTGTGTGTGTGTCTAAATGACAGAAATTTCAATTTCAGCACTGTGGAGATCGGTCATTCAGTAAAGGGCTTGCCTGTTTCTTACTTTCCCTACTTCTGTGATAAAATACACTCACAAGTCATTTCAAGAAGAAGCAGTTTCTTTTGACTCACAATTCAAGTTTAAGTTCATCATGGCAATGTCTCAATGATGCAGGAACTTGAGGCAGCTGGTCACACTGTTTCAGTAATCAAGAGGAAAGCAATAAATGCTTGTGGTCAGCTCGTTTCTTTTTTGTTACAGACCTAGATCCCAGACCATAAATGATGCCACATATAGTTTATCTTCCCACCCCAACCTAATCGTGGTAATCATCCACATACATCAAGTTGGCACTTGAGATTAGCCATGAACTGTGCCCTCTGACTCTAAGCAAGCTTTATATGTCAGAACACAACAAAAATATCACACAACATTTGACTTCATCTCTTTCTTTAGAGACTGCTCTTAGAATGAAATTCATTGTACTTTATTCTAAGATCATTTATCAAGAAACCTGGGAGTAAAGTTTTAATTCTGACACAAACTTTTGAATAATGAGAAGGCAAGTCACCTTTATGTAGTTCCATGTAGTATTCTTTGCTGTGATCCACAAAGAGTCTTTATAGATAATGACTATTGGCTCAGTTTGGTTTTCTAGGACCATGGTGTATCTCGTGGTAAGATTATTATCCATTACTTACACTTGTGTCATGCCTTGTTCTTCAGTATCTGTTCTTTCCCATGAGTAAACTGAAATCTTGAAGACTATTTTTGTCTTCTTTATGAAATCTAGTATCACATCAAACATTAATTCTAAATTTTCTGACTGACAATTAGTCATTCCCTTATGTTTAGTTATTGCTCCTCTAAAAAAATATTATCTTTGGGAACCAGAGACCTCTGCAGGACCAGGCGTGAGTCTGGGACCTCTGTGGAATAAGCCTGAGCCAGGATCTCTGAGGCTTGGGGAACTCCAAGGGAGTAGGCAGGAACCAGAGACCTCTGTGGGTGCAAATGTGAGTCTGGGACCTCTGTGGGAGTAGGCCTGAGGCAGGACCTCTAGCAGAGCAGGCCCAAGGCAACAATTTAAGCAGAAAGAGCCCCAAGCAAGCAGTCTCCATGGGAGTAGGCTCAAACGAACCCTGGTATTGCAGAGTGTACCCTGGCAGCACTGAGCGAATTCCAGGAACATTGAGTGACCAACGGGGTAACTGGAACCGTGTCCCTGGCTGCACCACAAGGAGCAACCATCTGAGCCTTGGGTCCACTGGCACCTGGAAGATTGATCGCCAGAGTCACACAAAGTCCCAACTACACCAATCAGAGGAAACGATGGGTAGACAAGGTAAGAACACATGCAACACCATGAAGAGAAACACAACACCAGTAAAAATTCGTGGCTCTACAAAAGCAAGACTTGAACAAACAAATATAAATGAAGAAGAAAAAATGACCTAAAAATAACTTTAGGAGAATGTTTGAGGCCCTTATAGAGTAAATGAAAAATTCCATCAAAGGAATGGAGGAATATACAAACAAAAAATTGGAAGACATCAACAAATCCCTAAAGAAAACCAAGAAAAAGCAATCAAACATATGAAACCTTTAAAGAAAAACCAAGAAAAAGCAATCAAACACATGAAAGAAACTATTCAAGACTTGAAAACTGAAATAGAGACAATAAAGAAAACACAAGCAGAGGAAATTATATAAACAGAAATCATGAGAAAGCAATCAGGAACCACAAATGAAAGCATGAACAGCAGAATACACGAGATGGAAGAGAGAATCTCAAGCGCTGAAGATACAATAGAGGCAATTGACTCATCAGTCAAAGAAAGCATTAAATCTAACAAAAGCTTGAAACAAAATATCCAGGAAATATGGGACACCATGAAAAGACCAAACCAAAGAATAATAGGTATAGAAGAAGGCGAAGTTAAACTCAAAAATAAAGAAAATATGTTTAACAAAATCATAGAAGAAAACTTTCCCAACCTAAAGAAAGATATGCTTATGAAGATACAAGAAGCTTACAGAACACCAAATAGACTGAATCAAAAAAAGTCCCCTTGCCACATAATAATAAAAACGCTAAACATACAGAATAAAGAATGAATATTAAGAGCTTCAAAGGGAAAATATATGCCAAGTAGCATATAAAGGCAGGCCAATCAGAATTACACATGACTTCTCAATGGAAACAGTGAAAGCCAGAAGGTTCTGGTCAAGCATTATACAGACATTAAAAGAACATGGATACCTGCCCAGACTACTATCCCCAGCAAAACTTTCAATCACCATAGAAGATCCAAACAAGATATTCCACGACAGAACCAGATCTAACCAATACCTAGCCACAAGCCCAGCCCTACACAAAATACTAGAAGGAAAAATCCAACTCCAGGAAGTTATCTACACAAAAGCACAGACAATAAATGATCTCACAGCATCAAATCCCAAAGGGAAAAACACACACAATAACATCACCAACAATAAAAACTAAAATAACAGGAGATAGCAACCACTGGTCATTAATATCCCTTAATATAAATGAACTCAACTTACTTAAAAAGAGACATAGCTAACAGATTGGATATGAAAACAGAATCCATAATTCTGATGCATACAAGGATCACATTTCAACATCAAAGACAGACATCGCCACAGAGTAAAGGGTTGGGAAAAAATTTCCAATCCAATGGATTTAAGAAACAAGCTGGTGCAGCTATCCTAATATCTAACAAAATAGAGTTCAAACTAAAATCAATCAAAAGAGACAAAGAAGGACATTTCTAGTCACAAGAAAAATCCATCAAGAGGAAATCTCAATACTGAACATTTATGCCCCTCTTTTGTAAAAGAAATACTTGTAAAGCTTAAATCACACATTAAAACCCACACACTAGTAGTGGGAGATTTCAACACTCAACTCTCACTACTGGACAGGTCTGTTAGACAAAATTTAAGAGAGAAATAAGGGGTGTAACATATGTTATGACTCAAATGGACTTAACAGACATCTATAGAACATTCCATTCAAACATAGAAGAATATACCTTCTTCTCAGCACCTCATGGAACCTTCTCAAAAACTGAACACATACTAGGTAGCAAAACAAACCTCAACAGATACAAAAAAATTGGAATAACCCCATGTATCTTATCAGATCACCATGGGTTAAAATTAGAATTCAACAGCAACACTAATTCCAGAAAGCCCACAAACACATGGAAATTAAACAATGCTCACCTGAGCATCAATGGGTCAAGGAAGAAATTAAAGACTTCCTAAAATTCAATGAAAAAGACCACACAACATACCCAAATTTGTGGGACACAGTGAAAGCAGTGTTAAGAGAAAAGGTCATATTACTAAATGCCTACACACAGAAACTAGAAAAATCCCACACTAGAGAATTTACAGAACATTTGAAAACTCTAGAACAAAAAGAAGCAAACTCACCCAGGGGAACTAGATGAGCTGAAATGGACAAAATAGAAACAAAGAAAACAATACAAATTATCAATGAGACAAAGAGCTGGTTCTTTGAGAAAATCAACAAACATACAAAGCTTTATCCAAACTAACCAAAAGGCAGAAGGAAAATATCCAAATTATCAAAATCAGAGATGAAAAGGGAGTCATAACAAAAGACATGGAGGAAATCCAGATAATCATTAGATCATATTTCAAAAACATGTACTCCAAAAATTGGAAAACTTAAAGGAAATGGACAACTTTCTGGATAAATATCACCAAAATTAAATCAAGACCAGATTAGCAAATTAAATAGACATATAACTGCTAAAGAAATAGAAACAGTCATTAAAAGTCTCCCAATAAAAAGAGCCAAGGACCAGATAGTTTCAGCTCAACATTCTACAAGATTTTCAAAGAAGAACTAATACCAATACTCCCCAAATTGTTCCATACAGTAGAAACAGAAAGAAGATTGCCAAACTCTTTTTATGAGGCTACAATTACACTGATACTCAAACCACATAAAGACATTACTAAGAAAGAGAATTACAGACCAATCTTACTCATGAACATTGGTGCAAAAATACTCAATAAAATACTGGCAAATTGAATCCAAGAACACATCAGAGAAATCATCCACCATGATCAAGTTGGCTTCATCCCAGAGATGCAGGGATGGTTCAACATATGAAAATCTGTCAATGTAATTCACCATATAAACAAACTGAAAAATAAAAGCCAAGTGATCATCTCATTAGATGCTGAAAAAGACTTTGACAAAATACAACATCCCTTCATGATAAAGGTCTTGGAGAGAACAGGGATACAAGGAACATACCTAAGCATAATAAAGGCAATATACAGCAAGCCAACAGCCAACATCAAACTAATTGTAGAGAAACTCACAGTGATCCCACTGATATCAGTAACAAGACAAGGTTGTCCACTCTCTCCATAACTCTCTCCATATCTATTCAATATAATTTTAAGGTCCTAATTAGAACAATAAGACACCAAAAGGAGATCAAGAGGATACAAATCAGAAAAGAAGAAGTCAAACTCTCACTATTTGCTGATGATATGGTAGTTTACATAAGCGACCCCAAAAATTCTCCTAAGGAACTTCTACGACTCATAAACACTTTCAGTAATGTAGCAGGATATAAGATTAACTCAAAAATCAGTAGCCCTCCTTTACACAGATGAAAAATGGGCGAGAAAAAAATCAGAGAAACATCACCGTTCACAATAGCCCCAAATAGCATAAAATATCTCTGAGTAACTCTAACCAAACAAGTGGAAGATTTGTATAACAAGAAGTTTAGATCTTTGAAGAAAGAAATTGAAGAAGACACCAGAAAATGTAAAGATCTCCCATGCTCTTGGATAGGTAGAATTAACATAGTAAAAATGGCAATCTTACCAAAAGCAATCTACAGATTCATGCAATCTGTATTGCAGATTGCAATATCCCAGCAAAATTCTTCACAGACATCGAAAGAACAATACTCAACTTCATATGGAAAAGCAAAAAACCCAGGATAGCCAAAACAATCCTGTACAATAAAGGAACTTCTTGAGGCATTACAATTCCTGACTTCAAACTCTACTACATCTTAAATTTTGCTGAAAAATGGATGAAGCTATAAAACATTATTTTGAGTGAGGTAACCCAGACACGGAAAGACAATCATCACATGTACTCACTCATAGGTGGTTTTTAAACATAAAGCAAAGAAAACCAGCCTACAAACCACAATCCCATAGAACTTAGACAACAATGAGGGCACTAAGAGAGACTTACACAGATCTAATCTACATGGGAAGTAGAAAAAGACAAGATCTCCTGAGTAAATTGGGAGCATGGGGACCTTGGGGGAGGGTTGAAGGGGAGAGGGAACAGACAGGGAGGGGTGCCGAGAAAAATGTAGAGCTCAAGAAAGATCAATAACAAGGAAAAAAACTCTACTACAGAGCTACAGTACTGAAAACTGCCTGGTATTGGCATAAAAACAGTCAGGAGGACAACGGAACCAAATTGAAGACCCAGATATTAATCCACACACCTACGGACACGTGATTTTTGACAAAGAAGCAAAATACATAAAATGGAAAAAAAGCATATTTAAAAAATGGTCCTGGCATAACTGGATATCAACATGTACAAGAATGTAAATAGATCCATATCTATCACCATGCACAAAACTCAAGTCCAAATGGATCAAAGACCTCAACATAAAGCCACCCACACTGATCCACAAGAAAAGAAAGTGGGAAGTACACTTGAATGCATAGGCACAGGAGACCACTTACTAAATATAACCACATTAGCACAGACACTGAGAGAAACAATTAATAAATGGGACCTCCTGAAACTAAAAAGCTTCTGTAAAGCAAAGGACATGGTCAACTAGACAAAAATGTCAGCCTAGAGAATGGGAAATGATCTTCACTAACCCCACATCAGACAAAGGACTGATCTCCGAAATATACAAAGAACACAAAAAAGTTGGTTATCAAAAGAACAAATAATCCAATAAAAAATGGAGAACAGACCTAAACAGAGAACTCTCAACAGAGGAACCTAAAATGGCTAAAAGACACTTAAGAAATGCTCGACATCCTTAGCCATCAGAGAAATGCAAATCAAAACAACTCTGAGATTCCTTCTGATACCTGTAAGAATGGCCAAAGTCTAAAACACTAATGGCAACTTATACTGGAGAGGATGTGGGGCAAAGGGAAGATGCATGCATTGCTGGTGGGAGTGCAAATTAGTACAGCCCCTTTGCTTATCAGTATGGCAATTTATCAGAACATTAGGAAACAACCTTCCTCAAGAGCCAATAATACCACTTTTGGGTTTCTACCCAAAGGATGCTCAATCATACCACAAGGACATGTGCTCAACTATGTTCATGGCAGCGTTGTTTGTCATAGCCAGAACCTGGAAACAATATAAATGCCCCTCAACTGAAGAATGGATAAGGAAAATGTGGTGCCGAACAGCAGAAAAATATAATGAGATCCTGAAATTTGCAGGCAAATGGATGGAGTTAGAAAACATCATTTTTAGTGAGGTAACCCAGGCCCAGAAAGACAAATATCATATGTACTCACTCATAAGTGGCTTTTAGTCATAAAGCAAAGAAAACCAGCCTACAATTTACAATCCCAGAGAACCTAGACAACAATGAGGACACTAAGAAAGACATTCATGGAACTAACATGGGAAGTAGAAAACGACAAGATCTTCTGAGTAAGTTGGGAGCACAGGGACCATGGGAGAGGGTTGAAGGGGGGTGGAGAGAGGAAGGGAGGGGAAGAGAGAAAAATGTATAGCTCAATAAAATCAATTTTAAAAAGGAAAAAAAGAAAATAAAAAGTTGAGAGGAGCTGAATACAAATCTTCCTCTTCTCTACTTCCCATGTAGATTAAAGACAAGATCTCCTGAGTAAATTGGGAGCATGGGGATCTTGAGGGAGGGTTGCAAGGGCGAGGGGAGGGGCAGGAGGGGAGCAGAGAAAAATGTAGAGCTCAATCAAAATCGATAAAAAAATCTTCCTCTTTTCTAATATTTCAAGTTGTCCAGTGATACTATCTTCCTCTTCTCTAATATTTCAAATTTTTTGGTGGAACCCTGCAGAAGACATGTAGACTTATAGACTAGATATGCTGATAGGGAGAAAAACATTAAATGTTTGCTTTAAGTAATTCATACTCACATACACATGCATTTGTTTATATCTGCTGAGGATATTTTACATGCCAAGTCATGTTCTAGTTATTGAAGACTAAGCAGGGATAAAAACAGAAAACATCCATGACTTCATGGAGCTGAGTTCTATTTGGTGAGATAGAAAAGATAAAAACATAGACAAGACTATGAATGCTATATAGCAGGCAGAAGTGCTATGGAAAGATGATGTGGGAATTACTAGAAATCGGTTAAATTAATATGTAAGAGTTAACCAATAAGAAGCTAGAGCTAATGGGCCAAGCAGTGATTTAATTAATACAATTTCTGTATAATTATTTTGGGGCTAAGTGCCTGAGAACCAAGTAGCGCCCTTCTTCCAACAGAAAGAAACAATTATTTGGTGTTGATAGCTTCTGGGAGAGTGGAAGTCATTGACTTCAGCTGTCTATCCACTGGTGACCACACCATGTTCAAATTGGTAGTTACAATAAAACACTCACACAGTTGGCCCTGGCTGAACTGAATGTATCATTAAAACAGAATCAGAAGTCATGAATCTGGGAAAATATGGGTGGGGATGAGTTAGGTATGGGAGAGAGTTAAGAAAGAGGGGAAAGAGTAATAAGAACCCATTATACATGTGTATGAAATTGTCAATGAATGCAATCAATTTTAAACCTTTTTAAAAGTAGAAAGTGGTAGGGGTTTGTATTTTAGGTAGGAAACATATTGCTCCACCAGAAACTGGTATTTAAACAGAAGCCTAAATGAATTCAGAAAGTGAATAAAGCATGATGATATCCTGAGAATGTGGATTTCTTAAGATATCATGAGGGTACCTACCTAAGGGAAGAACATACTGTTTTTAGAATCCACTGTGTTTGTGTTCCTCTGTGTAATACCTAGAATCCAGGATGACTGACCATTCTCGAGAGATAAGCACTGGGGAGTAAGATTAGATTAGTAAGAAGTTGAGCAAAGCAGACCTTGTTGGCCATGCCTATGTTCTCAAGCGTACCAATTCAGCTCTCTACTCCTCTCAAATGCAGTACAAACAGTGGAATACTGTCATCTTGTTTTAATGGGATGAGACTGGGTATCAAATACCTGAATTAATTGTCTTGTATCTTGAATAAAATATTGGTTTCAGTTGTAGTAACTTCAGAAAGTTACCTGTTTGAGTTCTAATTTTCTAATCATTACAAGTGGGATTCAATTACGTAGCTGTCAGGGGTATGACAATGTTTTGAGATAGGATACAGACATACCTCCCCTCCTTAGTGCTATCATGAAGCTTGATATGTATTTGCTAATTTTCACCCCTCTCTACATACTGTCTCTAAAAGAACATTGAAGATATTGAGTTAAACTACAGACTGAGTCTCAGATTTGTGTCCATTGTTCTACTGCATACCTTTCAGGATGGCTATGTGGAATGCCCACAGTTACCAAGTTGTAACTGTTGAAGGAATACAGTTCATTGTCTACCAATTATATCTCCATAATGCTGTCCTTAAAATATTTTCATCATTTTCAAATGTCTATCTACATATCTCAATAACATTTTAAGCTAAAATTTTTCTCATGTTCTTAAAAGGAGACCACGATCTCAAATAGGTCAGGGGCAACCTCAACGGACTAAAAACTCTCTACCAGAAGTTGCTCAGTGTTGACTGATTGTGAACTTCACTGTGGACATATCTTCATTATCCAGCAACAGGTTCAAATGAACTTTAAAGACATTTTTCAGAGCCTTTCCTTGTGTGCAGTTCCCTACTTTCAACTATTGCTCCAAAATTTTACCCTTTTCAAATCCCTCCTCAATATAAACCAGCATTTTCTTTTTGAATTGTTCCTTCGAGAAGGCATCAAACTTACCAAGTGCCTCCTGGCAGGAAGGCTAGATGCTGGCCAGGCTCACTGTATATTTTTTTCTTGTTCTTAGGGAACTCCATAATACATTGTCTGCAGGCCTGTGTCTAAAAGCTGTTGCCTTTTACACTTAATCCACTTTGCTAGTTGTTTACAAATAAGAAGACAAACTTGTGCTCAGGTACTTTGTCAAAGACAGGAGCCCATTGCTACTAATTTAATGGAAATTTCTCGCAGCATATACACCATACATTTTACACATAGACTCTGGCAGAAGTAATAAAAGAATAACAATTTTGTGTCTGGGGACAGGAAAGAACAATTTGTTGTAACCTCAGGTCACTCTTCCAGAGATTTGTGCATTCCACTGTGACAGTTCTATAAATCTGTCTGCCTCTATGTTCATGCAGCACCAAATGAGCACAAAATACATGTTTTAAAAATTCTGACTGGATATAACAGCACATGCCTATAGTCTTATTATTTTAGAGGCTGAGGTAGAATGGTTATAAGCTTCAGTTCAGCCTGGGGGACTATGAAAACTCGTCTCAGAAAACTCAACCAAATGGCTAGGGAATTGGCTTAGTACCTACTTCAAAATCATACACCTGACTTTGGATCCTCACCACCCACATCAAAGCCTGGCAAAGCAGCATGTGCCTGGGATCCTAGCACTGAGGAGTCAGAGACAAGTAGATGTTTGTGTGCCAACAAGCCCGTCCAGACTGTTTGAGACTCAGTTTCAATGAGAGTCCCTGTCTCAAAAAATTAAGATGGAGAGTGATCAAATAAGGCACCCAATACCAACCTTTGGCTTCTACTTGAACACACATACTCATTCACCTCTATCTGCATTCACAACTCTACATAAACACACACACACACACACACACACACACACACACACACACACACCCCACTACCACCATATAACAAAACCAAGGAGTAACTAAAAAACAAACAAAAAATTATATCCCTACTTCTGTATCTTTCATTCCCCAATTTACTTTCTTCTGGCAAATAAAATACAAAAATTTTAATCCTAGTTAGTACAATGTCCAATCACTCTGTTCCACAGGGATGCCAGCACCATCACTACAGTCCCATTAGCACGGGCATTGAATTCCTGCAGTGGAGAAAAGAAAAGAGAAAGCATTCTTTATTATTGATTTTATTGACAGATACATTTTTCTTCCCTCCCCTCCCTGCCTCTCCCCTCCCCTTCAACTCTTTCCCATGGTTGCCATACTCCCAATTTACTCAGAAGATCTTGTCTTTTACTCCTTCCCATGTAGATTAGATCCATGTATGTCACTTTTAGTGTCCTCATTGTTGTCTAGGTTCTCTGGGATACTGAATTGTAGGCTGGTTTTCTTTGTTTTATGTTTCAAAACCAGTTATGAGTGAGTACATATGATCACTGTCTTTCTGGGTCTGGGTTACCTCACTCAATTTGATGTTTTCTAGATCCATCCATTTGCCCACAAATTTCAAGATGCCATTATATTTTTCTGCTGTGTAGTACTCCATTGTGTAAATGTACCACATTTTCCTTATCCATTCTTCAGTCGAGGGGCATTTAGGTTGTTTCCAGGTTCTGGCTATGACAAACAAAGCTGCTATGAACATCATTGAGCACATGTCCTGTGGTACAATTGAGCATCCTTTGAATATATACCTAAAAGTGATATTTCTGGGTCTTGAAGAAGGTTGTTTCCTAATTTTCTGAGAAATATCCAAAGGGGCTGTACCAGCTTGCACTCCTACCAGCAATGCAGGAGTGTTCCCTTTACCCCACAACCTCTGCAGCATAAGTTGTCATCAGTGTCTTTGATATTGGCCAGTCTTACAGGTGTAAGATGGAATCTCAGAGTTGTTTTGATTTGCATTTCTCTGATGACTAAGGATGTTGAGCATTTCCTTAAGTGGCTTTAAGCCATTTTAGGTTCCTCTGTTGAGAGTTCTCTGTTTAGGTCTGTTCTCCATTTTTTTATTGGATTATTTGTTCTTTTGATGACCAATTTTTTGTATTCTTTGTATATTTTGGAGATCAGACATCAAGTCCAAATGGATCAAAGACCTCAACATAAAGTCAGCTACACTGAACCTCACAGAAGAGAAAATGGGAAGTAGACTTGAACGAATTGGCAAAGGAGACCACTTCCTAAATATAATCCCAGTAACACAGACACTGAAAGAAACAATTAAGAAATGTGACCTCCTGAAATTGAAAAGCTTCTGTAAAGCAAAGGACACGGTCAACAAGGCAAAACAGAATGGGAAAAGATCTTCCCCAACCCCACACCAGAAAGAGAAAGCACTCTTGTCTTTTTAGCATCACAAATTTTCAGAAACTTTTAAAGTGGAGCTTCCATCAGGTGGAGTGAAAAAAAGAATAAATTTAATAAATATCAAATAATACATATAAATACTTAATATTTTTTGGCTTGAATTCCTATGCCTGGGATTCCATAATGTGTCTTTGCTTTCTTCTCACTTACAATCATTAATAAAAGACCATTACTTTCTATTAACATAGGGAGCACTTACTGAGGTCTTTCTATGATTTTAAAAAGTTTAATGCTACTTTTATGATGCTATAAAACTTTAGTCACTCAACTTCATTTGCCTTTTCCTGTACAACAGAAAATGTAAGCACAACATAGAGGCATTTATCTTTCAGAGCATATACCAAAGTGTGTGTGTTAGCATCCATGTTTTATATTCACAGTGTTAACTTAGATGCATCTTCAGGTTTATTCCTTTCACATTGCTACAAATAGTCCAGTGACTGACAAATTTGTTTCAAAATCTTATTTCTCTTATTATTTTGCAGGTCTTAAATCAATTCCACAGGTCTTATGAAAAGAAAAGAAATTGTGCCTGCAATAGATTTAGGTGGTGATTTTCATGTTGTTCACAGACTGCTGATATTAGAGCCCTTTCAAATTCCAGATTGAGACACAGTTATGAACAATAGCTCAAAAGAAGCCACTTTATTACTAGTGCAGTTGTTAAGTATATTGTTTTGAAAATGAAAACTTACGATGTGCAAAAAGTTCTTCAATCTGCACTCTTGCCACGTTGAATTGCATAAAATAACAGGAAAATGATAGCATGAGTCTTTCTTAAAAGAAATTGTTATTTTCCTTTCTAGAATGCAATATGTGTATATTTTTATTCAGACTGAAGTGCCTCATTCAAAACACAGAGGAAATTGTACAATAATTCTCACCCAAGATGAGATTTTCTTCAATTGAGTAATATTTCTGCTCCTCAGCATGAAGTTAATTTACATAATTTGTCATACTTTAAGATAAAATAATGTATGCATGTGTATGGCACATATATACTCATTTTTAAAATCAAAATTTTAATCCTAGTTAGAACAATGTCTAATCACTCTACTTCACAGGGATGCCAGCACTGTCACTGCAGCCTGATCAGCACGGGCATTGGCTTCCTGAAGCAGAGAAAAGAGAAAGTATTCTTGTCTTTTTAGCCTCACAAATTTTCAGAGATTTTAAGTGGAGCTTCTATTATATCAAGTGAAAAAAAAGA
>PVIU01031832.1:0-14317 GCA_004026605.1 Ondatra zibethicus
AAGTTGAACATGACCTTAAGTATCTTTTGGCCATTCGAACATCCTCTGTTGAGAATTCTCTATTCAGATCCTTACCCCATTTTTTAATTGGGGTATTTAGAATTTTAATGTCTAGTTTCTTGAGTTCTTTGTATATTTTGGAGATCAGATCTTTGTCTGATGTGGGGTCAGTGAAGATCTTCTCCCATTCAGTAGGTTGAAGAGGCAATTTTTCAATGCAGTAATTTGCTTCACAGAAAGATAACTTTCATGGGTTATATGAAATATAATGAAGAAAACAGCATTAATGTTTGCATACTCACTAACATGTTATATCTTATATCCACTTGAGGAAAAGTATGCTTTCTTTAAAGAGCATCAGTAATATTTATAAATTGCCAATTTATTTGGATAAATTAAGCTCTAATTCCAGTATATCATCATGTGATTATATGAGTTACCTATTGCCAACTTCTGTTTTCTAAATAAGGAAAGTATTCATGAAAGCTCTCAGACTATTATCTTGGCTTTGCCTATATAAATTACACAGGCTCCTGCAGAGTTGTAATATATTTCTTTTTCAACTAAAATTCTACATTTTAGCATTTGGAAATTTTGTACCTTTTTTACTTCTTATTGCAAAGAGATTGAATATGTGGATCTGGCTCTCTTGTATGCATATGTGACAGCTTATGATTCTAAGATGCACTGATGACTTACTAATAATACTTCTGGATCTGACTTTAGAAGCCTCCAGTTCAGTATGCATAGATCTTAAGTGTTCTAAGTACAGATATCCAAAATGATATCTGTAGTTGGTTTTATTTTTAAGTAACATAAAAAGTATTTGGAATCATTATGGCATTTTCAAACAAAACTTGATTTTTGTCACTGTGAGTTTGAGCCTTTTTCCTTAATGTACTTTCCAAATCCAAGTGAAGGCATGTTTTATTTCATTTGATTTTGATAACCATTGCACTATATATGCCAAGTTGTCACTATATATACATATACATATATCCAACTAAATGTTTAAAATTTTTTAAGTATATACAGAGTAAATGTTCTGTTTCAAAATATGTGTACACTTGAAGCCTACCTAAAAATCAAATTACTTTCAAATCCATATTAAATTAAAGAAAATGGCTATGTGGGGTAAAGGTGCTTGCCATAAAACCCTGACAACCAGAGCTCAAATCCCATAACCCAAGATAGATGGAGAAAACCAACTCTGGGAAGTTGTCTCTGGCCTCTACATATGTACAGTGGCACATGTACACACACACACACACACACACACACTAAAATAGTTCAAATTAACTTTAAAGTTTCAGTGTTTCTACGTTTCTGTCATTACCCTTCCACCAAACTCCCAGGGTAGTGAAGGTCAATATTTAGGTTGTTTAGCCTGTGTCCTCCTTATTGCAACTTCTCAGCTCTGCCATTAAAGAGAAAACGCAGATATAGATAGTAGGTAAACTAATGAGAATTGTGTTCCAATAAATCTTTATTTAAAAAAATCAAGAGGTAGTCTGGGTTGACCAAGTTTTGACGAAATAGATAAAGCAAGAGATAGTCTGGGTTGGACCTTAGTTTGGACCAAGTTTTGGCCAAATAGATGACCTTGCATATGTATTACAAAGAAGAGAGAAGCAGTACAGGAAATCAGTATGTTCTTGAACACCTTAAAATGACTCTTCTTCAACAGTTGCCAAGAATAGAAGCCCCCTAGCATGATATAAAGCTTTAACTAACAGTAAAGTGGATTATTGCAACTTGCCACATCTATTATGTTTATTATTAGTATCATGTTTGCTTTTTTATTCTCTTACCTTGTCCTACTAAACTCAGCCACACGTACTGGTTAAAACCTAATTACATAAATTTTTAAAGATGTGATTTTTTTATATAGTGCCACAAATGCACATACATTTTAAGCCGATTTGTTCTTTAATTTATCCTTTCATTCTTGTCTAGGCAGAAATACTTTTCCAGCAAATCTGTCCAAATGAGGACTTCTGTCCAGCCCCACCAAATCCTGAAGATATTGTCCTTGATGGAGACAGTTCACAACAAGAAGCTTCAGAATCCACTGTTACACCAGAGGCCAACTCAGAGACTCCCAAGGGAAATACAGACCTGGGAAACGCAGAGGAGCCCTCTAAGTAGTGGATATACATTAGACTTAATATCCTAATTTGAAAATTCCTCTTGGCTTCATAGTCCTGATGGATGGAATATATGAAAACTTAGAAAGCAACAACCAATAGGTAAAATTACAAGAAGAAATGAGTCCTAGAAATCTAAAGGGCAATTTTCTTCAAAGAGGGCATTTCTGGGAAAATAAAACACTTATAAAGCACATTGACTTGCCTGTTTTAAGATGATAAGCCTGTGAGATTAGCAGTCCTGGGAATGTAGCTATGATGTTAAAGAGATCCTATGCATTGTTAGTAATTATATGATGTTCACATAAATTTGCCACATCTGGAGAGTCAACTCTCATACTTATTTTGATTATTTGAATTATATTTTCATTCTGGGTATGATATAACAGATCAAAGCATATGTAAATACAATAGAGTAAAGCTAAACTATCATAATCTGGCCAGAGGCCTATATTTGGAGTAAAAGTTGGTTTTATTTTCTATGTTAAAAACTGAAAATGTTAATACTAAGGTGTTTAAATGTTTTGCTAATCATGATTTGTTATTAAGTAGTGATTTTGGTGTAATTATACACACTGGCTAAAGTTTAAAGATGAACTGTAAGAATGGAAGCGTACATTTGGATAAGGTCAGTGATCTTCATGATTCTACTAAGTCAGAGTAACTGAAGCACTAGCCTTCTTCACAGAACTAATTTGGTCGTGGCTATGCTACTTAAAATATTGGGCAGCTTGTTTAACTTCTTATCTTCAGTTTCTGCAAATCTAAAGTGGACTACTGTGCCTACTGTGTCAGAGTAGTTATGAGGAGAAATGCAGCACCACCCTTAGAGTGGCTCCTCTGGAAACACACTGTTTGGAACTTTCCCGTTGGTTGACCTGTGGGTAAATATCAAACCAACCTCACGAACACAGTGTTATATGTATTGTGCTAATTTTTAAAATGCAGCCTGGCGGTGGTGGTGCACATCTTTAATCCCAGTACTCGTGAGGCAGAGGCAGGTGGATCTCTGTGAGTTCGAGGCTAGCCTGGTCTACAAAAGCTAGTTCCAGGACAGCTAGGACTGTTACACAGAGAAACCCTGTCTCGAAAAACCAAAAAGGAAAAGAAAAAAATTAAAATGCAAGTCTGTTTCCTAAACTCATTAGTAACAAGTGAATTGGTAGTTTTTAAAGTCTTAGAAATACTTTATAAATTCATATTCCTCTTCTGGCAACTAAATATGAGGTCATGGAAAACTAAAGAGAGTCTGACAGTTAATATAGTGTAATACTCTCTTTACATGAAAACATGAGGGCTGAGGGCTCCACAATGGCAGCAAACCTATTTGCAGTGCCTGCATTAAATTTCCCTGAGCTCTCATGCTCTACTTTCTTTGAGCAATAGTTTGGACCTAGAACTGCCTGTAAATAAATAAATAATAAATAAACCCAGTGCTTCCTGTCAGGGAGCCATGACTCCAATGAAAAGCACAGAGTTCTTCATGTGCAGCTGGTTCCTGGCCTGGCCAGGTTTCAGAGAAGATCTCAAAGGAAGCTCCCAGCAGAGAGTCTTGATAAATGGGAAAATCCAAGGACTGTTGCTCTTGCTGACCACTTCAGATTGAATCGGATTGAGAAAAACAGGGAAAGTGTCCCAGACTCCCAGACTGCTCTTCTCAGGCTGCCTGCACTCCCGCTGTACAGCCCTCTCCTCTGTAGTGCCCCTTCCCTTTTGTAATGGCACACAAATCAGGGACAGATTCACATTATGACCTACTTTGTCACAAAGCTTCAGCTCTTCAGTCAGCGGTTGTTTCCTGAAGCCCAACCAGGGCATGCACTAAATGCCAACTACATACTTATACTGCATCAGGTATTGGTCCTGCCTCTCCATGCCAGCAATAGAAAAGTTTCTCTTAGATGAGAGTATTAGGTTGGAATACAATCACAGTAAAGTTGCACCAATAAAAATGTTATACTTTGTTATAATCTAGAGTTAAGGTCTCCTAAATGCAGCATGCACATTTATCTAAGGAGACAGTTAGGCTCTTAGATAGGCTTAGAATAACTAGAAACCTCTGGACACTGCAGCTGTGTAAATTGTTGAGCAACTGTGTTATGCTTTCATGGCCTAGCTCATACTGTATCTTTTTCCATTCCTTTGATGTCATCAAAACCAATTGCTTTTCCAGGTCATTTACTAAATATATTGTTGAAATGCGTAAAGCTCCTTAAATCCCATGAAACTTTTTTAAAAATTGTGGACAGTTCTGCCTATTTCCTGTCACCTCAGAATGCAACGAAACATTTTAAGAGCTTTTTCTTGTTTTCTTAATTACTGCAAGGAAATACTTGATTTTACTGTTTGAAGTTCCAAACAATACCAACAACAAACATTAAGATAGTGTTGTAAAACCGTAGACCTAAAGTCATATGAAGAAAATTGTTGTTTGACATAATGCAGATGTTTCACTAATTTCAAATTTGAAAGTTGCTGTAATCAAAGAATTTATACTTGTATGTTCAAAATATTTAAATATGCATGCCTGTTTTTTAGTAACCAAAAATCCTATCATTAATTTAAGTGATTGATATCAGATCCAATAACTAATCCTATGTTGCTTTTGTATATTTTTTCTAATTGGTGTGCCTGCCCAAGAAAACATAAATAATAGATGTCACTTTCTATTTTTCTATAGTAAAATAGCCACATCATGGGTAACTTCTAGAATAGTGGAAATTTCTAAAATAATATCAATTATAAAGTTGATTGTCAACAATTATTAATTTCTTACAAGAGTGTTTCTAGATTTTTCTGTCTTCAATTTTGTTTTCTAGTTCCTAAATAGTAGCAATTATTTAAAGAAATTTAAACCATTTTCTTGAAAATTACTTATGCACTGTTATTGGTATTAAATAATTTGTCTTTTGCTCAGTAAACTTTCTTATATGTATTTGAAAAGGCATGAATATATAATTGCATACTGTAACAGGGAGTTTTCAGAGGAAATAAAGACTTTCGATGCCTTTCCACTGTAATGGCCTATTTTTTCATACTTGAATTTTGTATATAGGGCTAGAGATGCACCTCAGTGCTAGAGACTTTTTTAGCAGTGTACCTACTAGAACTTTTAAGAGTAGACAGCCTGTTCTATAGCACTTCCACTCCTCATTGAAGGTTCCCTGAGCTTATAGTCAACTCTGGATGTGTTTGATTATAACTTAATAAGGAGACTGGCTTAATATGTATTGATTGATATAAAGTACTATTCCCAAACACAACCTTTAGAAATATATAAGTGTTGATTGGTGGTTGCACACCCCTTTCATTCCAGCACTCAGGAGGCAGAGGCAGGTGGATCTCTGAGTTTGAGGACAACCTGGTCTACAGAGTGATTTCCAGGACAGCTGGGGCTACACAGAGAAACACTCTTGAAAAACATATGTGCTTGTGTATGCCAATAACTGAAAGGTTGTCTTGGATCTGGGTTACTTTTCTGCTCTTATACTCCTATTAAATAATTGTCAGCTATGTATTTTGTTTAATTTGCAGGCATCTACCTACCCACAGTGGTAAATTTGTATGACAGACTACCAAACTGAATGGCTTTAGTTTACTTAGCAAAATGTTCTAGATACCAATATTAATGTCACTATCAAGCAAAAGTCGATGGTAGTTTATCCTGATATCAGTGTTACAGAGGCTATGACGCATAAGCTATGACTTTACAGTACATTGTTCACCTACAACCTGCTTTCACGTCTTAGGAGAATCCAAAATGTGTTTTCATGTTTGGTGATGAAAACTGGAAATACTTATAGGCGTTTGAGTCTCTAACAGCTTATTTGCAGTAGGAAAAATTATTGCTTCTGTTCTTTTTTTTTTTTATAGAAAAGAAAGAGGCTGGGTGAGTTCCCAGCTCTTAGCTTTTTTTTTTCCCATACATTGTTTTGTTTTATTTTTTCCATTCAAGAACATAATTAAAGAAATAATTTTTTTTTCCTTTCTTCCCCTTCTCCCGGTCCTCTCCCACTACCCCCCCACCCCTCCTCCCTCCCCCTTCTTCCTTGAAAGAGGGCATGGTGCCCTGCCCTGTTGGAATTGCTTCTGTTCTTTTATGCAGAAATAATTCATTAAGCTATGGGTTTTTTTTGAACGAAATAATCAAAGACTACTGATATTTTCTGTCAATTCCAAGTAGTTCATGAAGCTCCTCAGAACATATTCAAAAGCTAACCTAACCAGAAGTCTTGCAAAATGAGCAGTTTATCTGTGAGATTATTAATAAATCAAGTCTTTGAAAGCTAAGGTTGATTGAATTTTTAGACAAGTGGCTGTGTATCCTTAAATCGCCTTGCTGCTCATAGAGTATTAACACTCTTTTAAGAAATCCTGTGATATGTTTGATTTCTCTAATTATAGCTGTTTAGGACACCAAGCAGTTTAACACTTGGCTTTCCGAGTAACATTTTGAAAGCCATGTACTTTCCATTAATGCTGTTTTACTATGGACTCCAGTGAGAAGTTCTTCCCCTGCAAGTTGCTGTGTCTGCTCTATCTGTTGATGAGGATTCAGGATCATTTGATAAACCATCAGTCATTAGAACTTGAATCCTAGGAGACTTTTGAGTCTTTTTGATGATCCCTGTAAGATTTATTCTGATAATTCCTATCAGTGCTAACAGGACTTACTCCTGTAGATCCTCTTTCTATAAAGTGGACAATCGAACCCTAAAAGAAAATTAGCTAGTGATGTACACTGTCACTGATCAAGAGGAAGCACCAAGTAGCTCTACTCTGGATTTTCCTGTGTGGTGGAAAAGCGTCAGTGTCAGCAGAAGATTGTTGCTAGTACCTGAAAGACTCTTGATTTTCTATTTCCATTTTAATACATAATACAAACTTGCTCTTCTAAGAACTACCAATATAAGTTTCTCTCATACAAGAGAAAACATTTTTCTATTTTGTTTGTTGGTTGGTCATTGTTTGTTTTTGTTGTTTTAGGTAGTATCTCACAACATATCTCTAGATGGTCTAGAACTTGCTATTTACACAAGACTGGCCTCAGACTCACAGATCCACCTGCCTCTGCCTCCTCAATGCTGGGATTAAAGGAATGAACTACCACATCTGGCAAGAGTAAACTCTCAAATTAATTTTTTGAGAAGTTCATACATGAATACTCTGTCACTTCCACTTCCTCCTGATCCCATGTCCCTGTCCACTCTCAAAATCAGAACATCTTTAATTATTGTTACACACACACACACCACAACCTACTGAGCCCATTTAGTGTTGCTTATATGTGCTAGGTTTGCCCACTTGGGACTGCCTAACCTATCAGAAAGCTCATGCCCGCGGAAAACCAATAAATGCCTTCTCATCAGTCATTGATAGCCTGTAGATCTCTATGTAGGAGTGGAACCTTGTGAAATTTACCCATTCAGTGTTGGTATGTCAGCATAAAGATTGGCACAAGTTTGAGTGCGGACACATGGGGGAGTTGGAGGGAGGGGTCACTGCTCTCTAGAAGTGGTGGGACCTGGAGAGAATGGAGTTGATAAATGGGGTGGGTCAAAATCTTCTGCACCAACTTTATTCAGAACATCAGACAATTTATACGCTGAGCATAAAGCATAAATAATGTTTTCATGGGTTCAAGTTGTATACAGTTGCAAGGACAAGCCACACATGGCAAAAACGTGTTTTTCTATAGAGGCATATAAAGAATAGTTTAAACATTAAATAGAACAGCAAGCAATAATGAGTAATCTGAAGTAAACACACTCCTAGTTGCTTAACTTGGGAGGAACACAAAAACAGTCTAAGAACAATTCCATGTTTTGAAGAAACTGAGGTCACAAGACTTTCCTTTTAGTGTTCTCACAAGCACTCAGAATTCTCACAAGACTATTCCTGAGGCATGTTCCAACAGGGACCAAGTGGTAGACAGATGTGGTCAAAATGCACTGTTTAAATCTATGGAATTTTCAAATAATTAAAAAATGTTGGGGCTGGAGAGATGGCTCAGAGGTTAAGAGCATTGCCTGCTCTTCCAAAGGTCCTGAGTTCAATTCCCAGCAACCACATGGTGGCTCGCAACCATCTTTAATGGGGTCTGGTGCCCTCTTCTGGCCTGCAGGAATACACACAGACAGAATATTGTATACATAATAAACAAATAAATATTTTAAAAAATGTTCTGGAAATGTTGAACAATTTAAACTCGTATACAGTAGTAGTACTATCTCTCAGTAGTATACTAACTGGGTATGGGGGGGTTGGAGAATTAACAGAGGCTGTAAGACAAGAATGGTGAGTATGTAGAGGAAAGCCACTCACACATCACTATATAAATTGGTTGTACCTTTTTATATGAGGAACAAACAGTTCATCAGTACCTGTCAGAACATGTAAGTGCAGATAGCTTGGTTATGCAGCATTTCCAATTCTTTTAGGTGGTTTCTCTAGCTTACAGAAAGTTCTATATGTTTATGTTGTAAAGCCACAGAATTGAAGATGTAGTATGGGTCTTAGAGATTATGGAACATAGATATATAGTAATGTCTGGGAAAGCTGCCTGAGTAAGCCTGTATCAGAAATTAAGAAAGGAATATCCTCTGGAAATGTAAATGTTAAATATGTAGTTACAGTTATAATTGAGGGTGATAAATAAAGTTATGAGTGAGGAGTTGCCTTTGTTGCCTTCCCTTTCTGGGTAGTCAGTAGTAGTATTAAGCCCTAGTAGTAAGAGCAAGGAGATACATATACATATACAAGAAAAAAAATGGCAAAACCTTTGTTCAAAACCCTATCTCAAATAGACTGTAACAGAAGGCCAAACATAATGAAGTCTGAATTTCTATTCTAAAACATGCACTCATTAACTCATAGCAGCTGTGGATTCCTGCACATGATCAAGCCAGTCTAGTATGCACAGGGAATGAGCTAATTAGTATAGGACTAGCTGAGGAGCTGTTGAAAGCTGATGGCTTCTGAGGAGGGAAAGACATTGTTTTAAGGGTATGGGTCTTGGTAGGCCAACCAGATGCAAGTAGATGGCTCCATTCCCATGAATATATGGACAACACACATCAGAACTGGTACATTATTGAGAAAAAAGGAGGACATGAAATTAAGAGAGTAAAGGCAAAGGGGATGGATATGGGAGTAGTTGGAGGAGTGGCAGGTGAATATGACTAAAATGTTGAAAAAGACTGGAGGAAATCTTTTGTATATGGGGAAAGTAAGGATAAGAGAAAAGGAACCTTAATGATAAAATGCTGCGGCAAGGTGATACTTAAGACTTTGAGGGCAAGTCTGAATTTAAATCCTCATTTCCACTTGTTCGCTGTAACTCTGAGAAAGTCCTTTTGGCTAGTTTTCAGTTTTCTTGCATGTTGCATGCTCAACATTAGGCCAAAAGATGAAGGAAGTCAAAGTAAACACCAGAAACAGATTGCTTCTAGTTCTGTGACAATGTCAAGCAATTATTACATAAACTTCTCATATATATCCGATCGTAAGTATATTTGACAAATTCTTACAAGTTGAATGCTAGATTGAGGGATATATATTTATTTTAGATTTTGATAGTCACAAGAACACTTCCAAAAGATTAGTTTGCACTTGTATTAAAAACTAGATAATATTATTCTTTCAGGTTTTGTCTATCTGATGTCTGATGAATCAAAATTATATCACACTTCTTTAATTTTCATTTCTCTGTTTCTTATATACCTATACATGTGTTAATTGGTAATTCTGAATTAGCTCTTTGATTGTTTCTCTTTGCTTTGTGGTTGCGGATCAGGACTCTCAGCTCTGGCACCATGGTAGCCATGAACTTTCCCTCTGAAGCTGTAAATCCCCAAAACTTTTTCTTTATAATTTACCTTGATCATGGTGTCTCTTCACAGGAACAGGAAAGTAACTAAGACAGACATATAGAGTAAATTTCCTAACATACTGTCTGTCAGTTGGTAGGAATCCAGTATATATTGACTTTAATTGACTAAGATAGACTTATTAAACTTTTAAATTCCACATAGCAAACTTGCCATTGGGAAATTTGATGCCACTCGGTATCCCCAAATAATTATCAAAATAAAGCAATGAACTAAAATCATCACTGAAATGAGGCTGTTACTGAAGGTAAGAGAAGTTTTAATTGAAAATGATCCCAAATGACAACACCAAACACTTTAAAAATCAGAAATGGTAGGATAAATAAGAAACAACCTTTGTCTTCAAAGAGCTAGGCAATCTATTGGACACAGAGACCTGTAAAAGTCAGCAATGATACCACTAACTTTGTCGTCTATATAGAAAGGCAATAATGCTGTGACCTGGGATTTTTCAGGCATATTGGTTACCCCATACTTTCGGACATGTGTTTTCGGAAACATTGAGTGTGGGTGTTGTTTAGAATAAAATATCTGTTCCTGTCAGGATAGCTTCAATTTCATATTTACCCTGTATCTTGTATGTAGTTTGTTCCTCTATGTTAACAGAAAATCAGTAAACTTTTATCCTCTGAAAAAATACAACTATGAAATAAGAATATAAAACTTTGTTTACTTTCTTGGAATAAGAAAGATAAATATGTACAAGCTATGAAATCAAGTCCAATTAAAATTTCAATAAGTTTTAAAAAGTGAAACAGGATGCTGCTTGAAGAAAATAAAGTACTGCTGGAAAAGTCCTTGAGTATTCTCATATGCTCAGCACTCTTTCATTGCCTAAAGTAGAGAAAAACTTGTTTTCTCTAAATTACAAGACACATTTGGTAGTGTTTCAAAATATTGTGCATTCTGAAGTCAGTTTGTTTATTAAGTAATTATAATAAAGAATGTTTTGTTAAATAAAATAATGGTATACATAAACTACTAAACATAGTTCATTCAATGTATACTCTAACTTAACAACTTATTAGATAAGCATATGGCTAACAAAAACATATTTTCAGATAAGGAATCAAGCCAGTAATAGTACAGTTGCAATTGTTATGGATAATTATAATGTGCAAAGAATAAATCCAGGATACTATATATTTCCAGCTAGGAAACTTCTACTTGTTCTCTTTCCTGTATCTATCATGGACGTTGGACTGGTAGGCTTTTAGCAGATGACAGCCTCTTAAAATTGATCTTTGGCAAAAGTGCTTCCGAATTCCAACCGAGGTTTTCAGCATGAACCTAAGTTAAATTGGGTGAAGGGGTCAAGAGTAGTGCATTACAATTGGGCCTCGTTCTGCTTTAACATGCTGAGGAGTAGATAAGCTATGCCTGCTGAAATGGGAGTTTTGATTTCTGGACATTCTCAATCTGAACAGGGGAGAGGTCAGAGGAAATAGCTAACAAAAATAAATGAGGCCAATAAGAAATGCCCAGCAATCAAAGCAATGTCTTCAGAGTAGTAAGTCTGTGTATTGTTTTTAAAATCTGGGTTTAACTTTACAAGCAGTTTTATGACATACTAAGGCTAATATTTAATAGCTAACAAGCTAACATACTGCACACAGTAAAGGCACTTTATATTTTTATATAGTCAAGGATGCAGGTACATTATAGTCCTATTTTCAGCAATAAGGAAACTGAGGCACAATTTTCTATGTTACATGGTAAAAACAAACTTTAAACTGAGGTAATCTTGCTTCAAATTCAGGGAAGTTAGAAACAATCTAAAAAAATCTAAAGGCATATTGATGAGAACCTTTTCATTCTTTCTCCTGTCACTTTGTATTGTCTCCATCATTTGCCAATAGTTAAGTGGTTTAAACTAAAAGGGAGAACAGCATAGAAATGCTTAGTTTTGATGTAAATCTGCCTCACTTCCTTGAAGCACAGCACACCGGACAGTTTTGATGAGCTCAATTTCCATAGAGTGTTTTGCTCAACAACTCTAAAGTAGAAATGCCACGATAAACCATCTATAATTTTTTCCATGGCAGAATTTTCTTATTTGACTTCCATTAAATGAAAGTAACATATTTCAGATTTGGAAATTATTAAACTTTCATTTAATAATGTAGGCTCCTGGGAGAGCAGTTGATAGGCCAAAGTTTCACTAGTACAGAGAAATGAATAGGCGACACCATCAGATAAATAAATGCCTTCTCTAATATTTCAACAAACTCAAATGAGTCCCATCCTAGCAGACAGTCTTACCCATGAAAACCGAGCCTTAACAGAAAAACAGGATTTATCAGGCCCAAGTTGTTAGCTAAGGAGGCTGCATTATATCCAGGAAGGGAGAGGCTTCACATTCTTCTTCACTTAATGCAAGAGTTATAGCCCTATTCATTTCTTGAAAGATACAAGAAAGTAAGCAAAATAATGAAATCTGAGCTAAGTGGCTTTACTCCAATCTAATTGGTGGTGTTAAAACAAGCGCATGAAGATCATATTTTCCAAATGGCTCTATAAACTGTAATCCTATACAGCGTGACAATAAGATAAAATCAATGGCAGCGTTGTATCCTTAAAAGTATATAATCTCTATATGCAATCCAAATTATTTATCCTGCTTGATTTAACTATATGAGCTGTTTGATAACATTCCGTGCAAACAGTACGTTCTTCTGAGAATATCTCAGATCAGGTACCTAAATGCCAGAACAGTGATAAATGATCACCTTTTTCTGACATATGTAACAGCACTGATTCAGCATTGCAAAAAAAAATGTTGTGTAACAGAGGAAAGAGTGAGTGTTAATATGCTGGAAATGTGTGCTGGAAAATGATGAGGACAGATGCAAAAAATGTTATGTATGGAAATCAAATACAACTGTAATGATATGTGATGGAACAGCAGATTTTTCCAGACCAACTACGACTTCCATCACTAAGGTTTTCCTGACTTTGTAAATGCCACTTTCATTGACCCATGGAAGCATTGCTTTGTTTGACTTTTAATAAAAGCAGAGGTAATTAAAGTATAACAGAAAATGACATTTTATTGAAATATGTTTTACTTCTGCATAAGATTTGCAGCACAATGGAAACTACTACCTTGTTTAACTGGGTCCAAATGATAATGCCATTGTATTCTTACTTGGCACTGTAAGATTTTTTTCTTTATTACTAAGTGATGAAAAATATCATCTTGTTTTAGCAATAAAATTATTCTATGAAATTCAGGTTTAACTTTGTCAAAAATTATTTTGTGCACTTATGAATGGGACAGAAATGCTTACAATAAACTCTAGTTAATCTTATGTTTTTCTATGAATGGAAACATGCAAAAATGATCTTATCCCAAACGTAATTAAACACAAATGACATATGTGACTATAAGGTGGGGAGTGAAGAAAAGTAAAGAGTAGCATGCAAACATAAACGAGTAACTGTTGAGAACTAAGTACACTGGTGCAGTCACCATTAACTTACCACCAAAAAGGTCTTCTTTGGATCACTAGCTGAAGAAGACCTTTCCAGGTTATTGGAGTAGGGAAACGAAGTCTTGCCTGTTAGAAAAGGAAACAACACGATGAGAGAAATAGACAGTTTCTGTTTCTGGGATAGTCTAAGCAGGGTATTTGGAATAATCTGAGGAACTGTGAATATAGATAAAGCTGTAGCAAAATACAGGAAGATATCCTGAAGCTCTGCAATGGTCAGAGGAGTTTAAATAAACCACCAAAGCTTTAAGAATCGTGAGAGAAATGGAGCTCTAGCAGTGGTGCACAATGATGGGGAAGCTAAAACGTGCTCCTTAACATAAGTACGATTTTAAAAAGAGTAGGGTTTATATTTAAATGGAGAATTTTAACTTTGATATATCATCATCTACAAATATTACTTGTTATAGTTTACATTTTATTATATTCTTCATAAATTAGTATTAAGGTCTAAGAAAATGAGATTCAGTATGGTTGTTAATATGGAAGCTATTCTGAGAACTGCATATAGGCTCATGTGATTCAGGAGCAAGGTATTGGTGCTGAGTACAGCAGAGAGCACTTCCTCAGTGGCACAGTGTGTTACTATTATGTTAGTTCTAGATGAGGAATAATACATCATGACCTCAGTGAAATCAGACAAATGCAAAGTGAGTGTGATGGTGCCTGTCTCTCATTCTAGAACGCAGCAGGCTGCAGCTGAGGGTGGTGAATAAAGTGCTACTCTGGTTTCATAGGTAGACCCTTTTCAAAACAGAAAACAAGACAGAATTAGAGAACCCCCCAC
>PVIU01031833.1:0-14258 GCA_004026605.1 Ondatra zibethicus
GAAATAACCAAACTGAGGGCTGAAATCAACAAAATAGAGACACAGAAAACAATCCAAAGAATCAATGAAACGAAGAGCTGGTTCCTTGAGAAAATCAACAAAATCGACAAACCCCTATCCAAACTAATCAAAAGGCAGAGAGAGAACACTCAAATTAACAAGATCAGAAATGAAAAGGGGGACATAACAACAGACACTATGGTTATATTTTCAAACCTTGTATTGTACCTACAATGCCGTCTAAAAAAGATGAAGTTCTTCATGCTTGAAGTGGTATTCATCGGATATGTCTGCCCTAGGATGTAAGTGTTTAATTTAAAAATATATTTTCTGATTAGTTTTTTGCAGAAGACTTTTAGTGGTCACTTCCTAAAATTTTTCACCAAATTTCCATCATTTAATCTTGTTTTCAAATTTTCTATGGAGAATTCAATTTTTACACTAATGGAGTTTTTTTTTAAATATGTTACTTGTGTTTGTTCTCCTACAGTTCTCAATATTTTTTCTTCATTCTCTACATTGATGTTTTAGCTCTGATATGCTGTTGGAAGTTTCTCTTTTGATCATGTCTATTCTGTTTATTTCTTGTATCTGTAGGGGATAGCTTTTTTTTTTTTTTTTTTAGATTGGAAAAGTTTTCTTGTATGATCCTGTTGGAGATCTAGTCTGTGACATTGACCTGGGATTCTTCTTCACCCATATAATTAAAATTTGATCTTTTTATGCTCTCCCAGAGTTTCAGCTTGTTCCTTTTCTATGCTTTTTTAAAGCCATCAGGTTATGTGCTGGACATAATTCTTCATGTCCAGATGCTGTACCTTCTACTTGATCCACTCTATTTGTATGGCTTTCCTATCTATTTTCTAATAGGATATTTTTTAATTTTATTATACCATTTGTATTTTATCTTGATTTCTATTCAATATGACTATCCAGTTATTAAATTCAGTTTTTTAAATCATGGATGTGTCTTTGTCATTTCATTCAATTGTGTGTTTATGTTTTCTTGGGTATTACTCAGGAATCATTCTCTTTATATTCACTGTGCTGTTTGTTTTTTTCTCTTCTTTAAAGCACTCGAAATCCTTAGAGACATTTACAATTATTTTTGCTTTGTTTTTTCTTTTGCTTTGTTTTTCAGTTCTGTGTCCTTGGCTTTATGTAGATAGTTCTCATTGGAGAACCCTTTCTATAGGACTGGTGGATTTGCAGGAAGCATACTCCATTGATATTTCAAATGTTTTGGATTTCTTATTTTATTTATTTGTTAGTGTGTGTGTGTGTGTGTGTGTGTATGTGTGTGTGTGTGTGTGTGTGTGTGTGTGTGATGTGGAGTCCTTTTCTTGGTTGTGTTTTTGGTATGGAGCACAGGTAACATACCTGCATCTCTATGCCTTGCAAGCTAGTTAAATGTTTAGAAAGTCAGAATCCCTAGGAAGTAGCCAGTGATGGTGGTACCACAAGAGAACTTTTTTGAGACGAGTACACTTAGGTGTACTTGTATCTCTAGGAAACAGCAAAATGGAGGGTTCTTGGTAAGGAAAGGCCTGTGATCTGACCAGTAGCAAAGGGAAGAAGGGCCAGTAGGAGGTCATAATCCCTGTTTGCCCTTTGGCTGTGAATCTTGCTCATATGAGTTCCTCTCCCATTCAGATGTATACATTTTAATTAATCCCTGAGTGGCAGTAACATAAATCCAGGGACCAACCTTTGGAAAAAATACTCTAATGATCTTAATTAAAGTATGTCCTGTTTTATGCAAGAGGATATTACAACTGGGAGACAGATGAATACATTCACCTGCAACAACAAATAAATGGCAACTCTTCTTTGGTTGTTGACTAGCCAATAGTAACCAGTCTATGCAGTATAAATGCATACTTTTTGTTTGTTTCTTCCTCAAGGTAACATCTTTCTGTTTCCTAGGCTGATGCTGATCTGAGATTGCAGACATATGCTACAAATCCCTGCTTCCAACTAATCGAATCTTTTAAAAGCCGACCTGTGGTCATGCATGCCTTTAATCTCAGCTCTCAGGAGACAGAGGCAGGCAGATCACTCTTTTCATAGGATTTACTGGAATTTTTCATACTTGATTACATATACATTATTTTATAGTTTTTAACATATATTTACACTTATTATTTATTTATATATTATACATTTATATATTTTGTTATATATTAACACAAAATAAAGTGATTATTCCAAACACATTAACAGAAATATAATTTTAGTCACATACTATGTCATTTCATTAAATTAAATTATTTTGTGGAATATTATATATAATAAAATTTCTGAGCTAGTGAATTTTCAGTTGGGTTAGCAGAAACATGATACTTATTGAATTCCCCATTCCCCTAATAAGATAATGAGTTAAGCTTAAAACAATACAGCTAACATCTCAGAAAAAAAGTTTCAGTAGTATATATTCTAGTATCTTATTAGAAAAAAATATTGCACTACCCTAAATTAAACACTAATTGATATTGTATATAGAATTGCAGTAGCTTGATTGATTTAGTGAAAAGATTTTCTAAGGAAACTTAAACCTAAGAGCCACCACCTGGCTTTGTTTCATGTGTGTTGCAGAGAACTGAACCAGAGTTTGGACGCTCGGAAAGCATACTATAACTTAGCTACATTCCCTACCAGTGAAAATCAGATTTAAAAATGTATAATAATTTCATTCAAAAGGCTGCTTTGTTTCAAACTTTAAGACACTTCATCAAAAATATATAATAAAAAGTTCCATACATAGTCATAGATTAGAGAAGGAAATCAGGAACAAATAGTCATATCAATTTCATAAGAATATAGCAAATAATACTTAACATGTATAATAGAAATAGATCAAAGAAGCAATACTGATATTTAAAATGCACATAAAAGTACCATGCAGATAGCTAGAAAGAGAATGAAGCTGAGAAAACAGAGAAGAGTGGGAGAATCCAAGAAAGAAAAGCCACAATCCAAGCTGGGAAGATATGAAAACATGTGAACATGGGTTTATCCCAATACCCATGTACTGGTATAGATGTTTCACACCAGCACTGGGAAGCAGGGGCAGAAAAAAAAAATGCTTAGAGATCATTTGTGTCCAAATTAGTGTGTTCCAGGTTGAGTGGGATACCCTAACTCAGAAGATAAAGTAGGGAGCTCTTGAGGAAGACACTAGATGTTAAGCCCTGGGTTCTATACAGACTTTCTCACATAGACAAACATATCTCAAGACCCTGACCTCCACACAAGTTTGATTTTCCATTTCCATTAGCTGTGCAGCAGTTCTTAGATACTAAAACATTTTATCTGGCAGAGAATTCCTTAAGCAGGAAGGTAAATAACCCAAACTATCTTCAGGTAGTCCTTTGAAACTGACCAGATTCTCTAGGACCCTCCGTGTCAAATAAAAGTAACGAAGAAAACTCAGGCAAGCCAAGCTGCAGGGGAAAAAAAGACCAAGATGCAAAGAAAACTTGGAGACCAGACCAGCTGCCTTGAAGGAGCACACCAATCGAGCTTTCTGGGAGAGGTATTTTAAACCAGAGTGACATGGAAAAAACACTCTCCCACCCATTGAGCTGCCTAAAGGCTGTGTAGTGTACTCCAGGTTCCCTATACTCCTGAAAGCAGCCACAATAAAACTCATGATTCATTAAGCCATACTTGGTGGTATCTGAACTTTGGTCTGTCATTTGGAGTGAGTATAAGTATGTGTAGTAGCTCCCCAGCAAAATTTCTGTCACACAACACCACTGTTTCTTTGTTACTAACTTATAACATCTCATCCCTTAATTAACATGTTCAATTTCATTAAATTGATGCAATTAATGTGACTATTAGCTTAAAATGCAGTGGCCTGACTTGGTATCCAATATATTGTGAACTTGCTTTGTAGTACTTCTACATTAATTCAGTATACATTTAATAGGTTTTACCCAATGTCAGAACCTTCAAATGAGATGTGGTGAACTATGGTCCCAGTCATCATGTAGATTACAGGACTGAAAAAGAATTAGAGTTTCTAAAAGTGATAGTTAAGTGTAGTCAGTATTGAGATAAGGAGAGATCACATTTTAAGGTCATTCTTGGAGTCCATGACCCAGCCTGGGTGGATTTAGAAAGTTCCTGAAAAGAAAATAACTTTGAAACCATAATCTCCCAGGCTGAATAACTGCTAAATCTGGGATATAGAAATGAGCAGGCCTATTGAGTAGCTAAATCTCTACAGGGCATGAAGTCATAGTACTTGAAAGAAGCTAAACATGGTAGAGTTGGAAAGTACCATGTTGAGCTAAAATGTGACAAGAATCCCAACTTCCTGACTGGCTATTTTGCCCCAGACTCATTGTATTCCTTACTGTTGCATACTCCTTTCTACTCTTCCCTTTTTCTTTCTAATCATTTGCTTATCCACATTTTCTTCATTCTTTTCTCTTTTTTATTTTCCTTTATTTTATTTTTGAGACAGAGACTGACTTTTTAGTCATGGATATCTTGGAACCTACTCTGTAGTCCGGACTAACCCTATGACAATCCTGCTTTAGCACCCAGACTGCTACGCTTTCTTTTTCTTGTTCATTTTTTCCATCCATCCTTTTGTGAGCCTGAATATCATGACTATAAACAATATCCCTAGGTAGTAAGGCTCATGACTCTCAGTGGTGTTGAAATTATCGCTTACGTCCTGTGTTTTCCTCTCTAAGTTGCAAGACTTCTAAGTTACAAGTAGCATTATATAACTGCCAACTTCTAGGCAACTTTGAGATATTTTTAATATTAATTGAATTTCTGCCAAATAAACCTTGATCTTACGTTCTACTTTAGTTCATGACCACTCACTTCTCCCCTTCCAAGCTAAGACAGAGACATTGAGTGAAACTTCTCATCTTTCAATGCAGCTGGCTTTTCTGAGTCTCAATTTTCTTTAACGCAACATTCAGGGTGTACAGGGTAATTCATAAAAGTGGTGTGAAGTATATGTGTTTCTCTTTTTCTTTTCTGTCCATCAAGGCTTTCTATTCCACCTTTAATCTAGAATGATAGATTGTTCTATATGTAGCATAAGACTAATTGTGGTTTCAGAATGAAAAGGTTGTTCCCAATGATGGTAGAAGACTGTGCCCTCAATGAGGTAACCTACTTGAGACTAGGTGCGCTGACGCTGGCCATGGGGAAGTGGTATTGTAGGATGGAGGGAGTATCCTATGTGCACCCCAAAACCTGAATGGTGTTTTGTGATTGTAACTTAGTAATAAAAGATGAGTTTTGACAACAAAGGTTGGAAGTTTTTCTCATCAGACATTATTAAGATGATTGTGAATCTGTAGAAGAATGAAATAAATAGTGTCTATGAAAGGACTGAAGTCCACACAGGACATATAAAGACCAAGTTCTCAGCACAGAAGAGATTTATCTGCCCAGGCATAAATATGGATGATAGGAGACAATTGAGATGGGAGAAAAGGGAAAAGGGAGAGGGGGAAGGATATCTTCCCTGGAGGAACAAAGAATTGCCTCTAGATAAAGTAGAGACAGACATGGCCCATAGGCAAATGGTAGTTTAGAAAGGGAAATGGGCGTGGACCTGTGTTAAGATGACTTGGTTTGCTTTGATTGGACATGTTAATTAGGGTAGCCAAAGGAGGGCTTTTGAATGCTAGACTTCAGTGATTTGAAATGTCAGGAAGAGGAAGTAGTCAAACAAAGGAATAGACCTGGTGGGTAGCTTTAGGGATGTGATCGATGGCTTAGCAAGGGAGAGGGAAAGTTGGAGGGCAAGGCCTGCCAACACCATGTTTATCATACTCTGGCCTGCCAGAGCCCATTCAGTCTATATTTACATATATGTATAATCACTTTCTTAAAGGTTATCTCAAATTTCATATGCAGTGTGTTAAATTCTTTTAGTGAAGAAAGAGAACCTTTTCTTCAGAATTTTGCAATTAGTTCTCACACTTATTGCAATCAATTTTCTTAGCTAGTTTTGTTTAAGGACCCTTGAAAGTGAGATAGATACTTGTTTCAACCAAAAACGTGTCAACAAATGATTGTCTTGTTCTAAGAAAGCATCATCCATTATAGTGTAATATTATGATTTTGATTTCATGTTGTGAAGCACTTCTGCAAAGTAAGTGGACTTAGAAGCCCTACATGAATACATTTGCTTATGAGAGAAATGAGGAGTCTATTAATTCAAAGGAAACAAGGTTATACAAATATTTTACACTGTAATTTGACAGGTTATATGTAATCAGTCTTGAAATGTTTATGTCTTCCTAGTAACTGAGTGACCTGACTGCTTGTCCCTGATCAACTCTGCAATAGCAAAAGACTACTGATGATACATGAGAACTTATGTCTTCAGATGTCCTCCAACTGATCTATTAGTTCCACCTGGTAATTCTGTGAAACTAGAAATTTTGTCACAGGTTATGCCTCTCATCTGAAGTTTCTTAAAGTCACAGTTAGGTTTTATAACTCAGACATAGAATCAAGAAATAATTTTAATAAATTCAGTCATTGTTTATGTGGTCAATTGTAAATTAATTAAGTTATGCAAATTGAAGGTGTTTCTATTAATAAATATATGTTATTACATTTAGTTATTATATTAATAATTATTACATTTAATTATATACCTTTTTAATAGAAAGTTTGTTTCATTTATTTTCAGTTTCATCATTTTGATAATACCTATTTTACTAGATAGCTATTTTCATTGAGGGTATGAGTTGGGAGGTTTGTGTGTCTGTGTGTGTTGTTTTGTCTATGAATGTTTGGGCACATGTCCATGAAGAGGAGCTTACTTGTACATATACATGGAAAAGCTAGGGAGTGATACTGGGGTTTTGCCTCTATCACTTCATCTTATTTTTTTGAGACAGTGTCTCTCACTGATCTTAGAGTTCATTGTTTGGGCTGGGCTGGCCAAACACAACTCCAGCATGAGAGATGACACACAAAAGCTGAAAAGGCTAGAGTTCTCTGTACAACGTTCTGTACACTCAGCTACTCAGTCTTCTCTGCTGAAAGTTTCTTACCCTTTCTCTAAAGCCAATAAGGGCCTTGAAGAATTTTGTAAGTTTATTCTCTTCCAGGAAAGCAACTGTGGGCATTTTAAGGTTGCCATCCCTATCCTACAACATCTGATTGCAAGTTTGTATTTTAGACATAAGTACATGCCACACCAGCACAGCAGCTGTAGTTCTTCTGAGCATGGGATGTCGGGATTAACACACAACACAACTTCAGGTTCTGCAGACAAGCCTTTATTCCACTTTCTCACACAGTATATATAGCCCTCAGCAGGGGAGGATGATCCAGGAAAAGCGGGAAGCTCATCACTGCAACTCACATGGCTTAGGGGTAAACATCCTTAGACACATTGCTGAAAACAACAGATTGTTCCTGTTTTTGTTCCTGTTTTCAACCAACCACAAGAGTGCAAAACAGATCAAGTGGGGGAGCGAAGGCCTGTCCTCAAGGGACCCAACACTTCCCCCCTTTCTATTTTAAAAGCATGAGAGCCCCCCAGATAGAGACTCTTACCCATCTACGGGAGGCATTAATCCCTGTCTTAGGCGAACTCTCTATACCAGGACAGTTGCCCATTGTAGGGATCCCTCATGACTTCTGCAGCATCTGCAGCCAGACTTGAGATGCTTCCTGATTACTGGAAGACAGCCTGAACAACACTTCTCAAGTGACAGTGTGCTGTACATGGGATTGCCACATAAAGAAGCAGAGAATCCAAAAACAGATAACCCCAACAGCAATATCAGTGCAAGTGAGAGGATTGCAGACAATCACTGGAACCAGCCCCCAAGATGGGCCATAGCATTCCACTGACTGGATCCAGACACAGCAGGGACCCACATGCTATTAATACTAACAATATGATGAGCTGTCTGCAGGATAAAATTCAAAAAGGAGGAATTCCAAGGGCCATCCAAACATGCATTCAACTGTACAACATTAGCAGGTGTAACATTCAAGACATTTGTTGTAGGAGCCAAAGGGAATCCACCCGCTCCTGCAAAAGTGTAGTCTGTCAATCCAAATACAAAAGTCCAAATCCAATACGAGAGTCCAGAGCACTCTGTGTCCACAGGGTCCCACCAACCTCCCCAGACATCACAGTCTCTGCAGTCACAAATGTCTGAGAAATGGCAACTGTAGCCACAGTGGCAGTGACAGCAATAGCAGCAATAATTGCAGCTGTTATCCCAAAGTCTCACTGCTGTCGAAAAAGGATGATCTCCTGATGTTCTTGAGATACCAGCAAGGGCAGAGGAATCACAGCAGGCACTCGAACAATCAAGGCTCCATCACAGCAATTATTCAGCTTGCAGATCCTGGAAGAACAATTAAGAATATCACCCCACAAAGTGCCATTCCACATACAAAGAAAAATGGGGCAGGAACTCAAGCAGAGGATTGAATAGTCATATTGCATCCAGCAGTATAAGAAATCAGGCTCTTGAGTGATACATTCTCACCACATAACTGTGGGGTGGAGATTAATATCTCTATCAGCATCCCAACACTGAGGAGCAGGCTTGTGAGCATAGGACAAATCCTCTTTCAGGATGACATGCAGTATATTTCTCAATCCTATCACCCTACTATGAGTATGATTATACTTAAGTCTGCAATAGAAGCATTATGCAATAATAAACATCCATGATGAAAGGAGGACTCCTTCACCAATGACAGGTCGGCAAAAAGTGAGGGAAAGAGGGGGCTATTTTTACTAACTGGCCTTAAAAGTGGGGGATTTCTCACAAGAATCCACATCACCCATATTCTGCTGTTGTTACCAGAGACATCACCTGAAGCAGAAGGAGCGTCACAGTCTTCATCCTGGGTCACTGGCCTTACATACCGCTCTGGCACCCAAATTGGTCTATCAACTTCTGGAGGAAGAACACGTACAGCCCCCCTCACCTTTGCCAACAAGGGGGTTGGTTCCATCCATCTTCCTGTTTGCAGATCTTTCCAACAAACCCATACTAGGCTCTGAGACCTAACTTGTGTATGGCGTTCCATAGGTGAGCAGCCATCAGCATCCACAGCTCAAAAATTCAAAATAAAGAGAGAATGGTGGATAATTGAGTTGCTGGGGAGAATATGAACTCCCCGCTTTTTATTTTTTGAAAATATTGCTTGAGGGTCTGATTGGCTCTTTCCACAATTGCTTGACCCATTGGGTTATATGGGATGCATGTTTTATGGGAAATTATATAGAATGAACAAAAGGATAAAAATTTTTTGCTGATATATGCTGGGCCATTATCTGTCTTAATAAACTCAGGTTTGCCCATATAGGCAAAAGCAGATAGGCAGTATGCAATAGCATCATTTGCTCATTCTCCGAAATGCAAGGATGAGAAAATTACTCCTGAAAAGGTGTCTACTGATACATGGACAAACATAAGTTTCCCTGTGGCAGGCAGGTATGTAACATCCATCTGCCTAATGGGCCCCCTATTTACATCGTGGGAATTTTCTGATCTGGAGGTAGCTCCCTCAGGGAGCTGTGGGTTTTTTTCTCCCCTCTCTCTCTTTCTCTCTCTCTCTCTCTTTAAATGTCCAGAGGCACCACAGTTAAAGCAGGTTTTACCCCAGTTGTCCATGGTCCTTGCCTGGGCCTGATGGCTGCGGCAATTACCTGACCTTGAATAAAGTGCCAATCAATATCTGGGCAGATTCGGATATATTCATTTAAGCTCTTTGCCTGATGTGGTCGCAAGTCCTCCTTGCAGTATTTATTTGTATTCTCAAATGCCAGCTGCTTAACTATGGGCATAGCTGTGGTCACATCACCAAACAATCTCCCTGCCAACAGCAATAGCCTATCCACATAGTCCTGAAATGGTTCTGAAGGCCCTTGTAAAACTTTTGACAGCTGATCCCCCATGGCCTTTTTGTGCAGGGCTTTCCAAGCTTTGGTAGCCACAGCTGCCATTTGGAGATATATGGCAGGATCGAGCACAATTTGATTGGCCAAGTCAGCATAAGCTCCTGCTCCAGTTAGCATGTCTAGATTGCACTATGCGTGTCCTCCTTGAGATTTAACCTAGCCATTTGTAAACAATTTTCTTGATATTTTCCCCTCCACAATCAGTAATCTCCTCCCCATATTACCGCACTGCATAGCTGCTGCCAATTGCTAGGTGTAAGATTCAATGCCACAAAAGATTCTACCATGGGGAGAGTAAAGGGGGCCTGAGTACCATATGCCACCATGGCCTCTTTCAATTGCTTCATCTCCTTAAAGCTCAAGGCCACATGTTGTCTCAGCATCTGTCCTGGATTGTTTGGATCAGGTGCCTCTATGACCAGAGCAACTGTGTGCCGAGGCTGAAAGCAGACAGCTCCTCTTCTTCCTGAGCCCTCTTTGGCCTCATACTCATCTGTCAGTCCCCAATGGGACTCCCTCCTTCCCCAATCCTCATTATAAGCAGGTGGGGCCTATAAGGAATCCTTCACCTTACAGGGCTTCAGCCTTTTCTGAAGTACCTTAATGTCCTGCATTAGCTGTTCTTCCTCAGCACATAAACTATTCTCTGCACTAGAGCTGAGGCTGTCTTCTCCATTTTCTGTCTCAGAGGTTATTGCTATCTGGTATTGTGCACAAAAGCAGGCCGACTTTGGAGCTAGCCCTGGTCCTGCACCAGATTCCAAAGTTCTGCCTGGTACCCCTGACATTTCCTTTTGGTCCCTATGCAACTCCTCCGCTGATCCTATGGACCAGCGAGTCTCCTCCTCCTGTATTTCTTTAAGTATTTCTTTAGCTGCGGTGACGTCCTGTATCACTTTCACATTATCAGTAAGCTGGGCAACACGGACCAGGCGCCATAGCGAAAACGTAGATATAGGGACGCTATTTGCACCCTCCTTTTGCAGCCGTTTCTGCAAATCCCTTTTTACCTGTTTCTAATCCAAGATGTTCAACCCCCCCCCCGTCAAAAACCATGGGCTTGCTGTGGCTATAGTCTTAAAAAATTCCTCTATAGTTCTCTGTTTCACTGCAGTTCCTTGTTGCTCTAACAATTTAGATATCTGATATATGAGGTCTCTCTTACTCCTTGTGGATCCCATTTTACCCTAATCCATCCTTACCGGCCTGGGATGACCCTGTCTGCTACCCCTTCTTTCTCAGATCTCAGTGGGACCTCCACTTTGCCTTGCCAGCATGGCAATTGTAGTTCTTCTGAGAGGGGGCCGTCTAGATTAACACACAACACAACTTCAGGTTCTGAAGACAAGGCTTTATTCCACTTTCTCACACAGTATACATAGCCCTCAACAGGGGAGGCTGAGCCAGCAAAAGCAGGAAGCTTATCACTGCAACTCACATGGCTTAGGGGTAAACATCCTTAGAAACATTGCTGAAAACACCAGATTGGTCCTGTTTTTGTTCCTGTTTTCAACCAACCACAAGAGTGCAAAACAGATCAAGTGGGGTGCGAAGGTCCCTTCAAGGGACCCAACAAGTACATTGTTTTTTTTAAGCAAATTTAGAGAGTTGTGAGAAGAGTTTCCCATCATTTGAGTTTCATCAACAGTAAAGGAGCCATTACATTCTTAATAGAGAAGTTATACCTTAGGACCTCTACCAACATGTGGCTTGTTTTTGCAAAGACTGAAGTTGTTAACTAATGTGTATAAGACATTTTCAGCCCAGAATAAGGCCAGAATACATATGAAGATGTTAGAGATTCTTAAGTAACATCACAGTAGAATGGAAGAAGCAATTTTCACCACTGCTTGTCTCATCTTATTAAACATTGCCCTGATTTTTCTTACAACTACTAAACTTAAATATGCTTTATTCCCATATTCAAATAGATTCATTACCTATTCTATAAATTATCACTTGGAAAGTTTCCGCCTTTGGAATTGATCTGGTTCTCTACCTGTTATGGCAAACATTATTGTATTACAATCCATCCACATTCATTCATGCCTTTTTCTTTCTTTAATTTTTCTTATATTTTTGAGATATTATATTATATATTGTATTACTTTATTTCTCCTATCCTCTTTTATTCTTCCACCCCATATATAGCCTATCTTTCTGTTTTCCAAATTCAGGTACTCTTTTTTCATTGTAGTAGGCATGTATATATTATAATATATGTACAATTTTATGTGTGTACATACATGTACATCATTATATGTATAAATAAGCGTATAAACTTATATATTAGGAAATTAAGCATACAATCATATGTATATCTACTTTCCTATATATATATGTTGCTCAGTCTATATGTTACTTGGGTGAATGTCACATCTGACCATTTGATATTGGATAATCAGTTGGTATGCTCTTCCTAGGGAAGATGGTTTCTTTCTCACTGTCAGAATTCTGTAATTGCTTATAGTTTTTTTTTTTTTTGTAGAGTTGAGGTCTTGTGGGCCTCCTTGTCTACTTTGACTTGTCTTTTTGTTGTTGCCCTTGTTCAACTCTTGTTGGTGAGACTTTATAATTGTAGCTTCTATCATTATGAGCTGGCATAATCTCACAATAAAATCCCTGATCTTCTGGCTTTTTCAGTCTTTCTGTCCCTCTACTGCAATGTTCTCAAAGCCTTAGGTATCACAGTGTTTTGGAGCTCTATCCATGAGGACTCATTGGTTGTTGTTTTCTGTAATAGTCTCTGTCTGTTATGAAGAGAAATTTCTTCTCTGATGGGTGAGGATTACACTTATCTGTGATTATACAGACAAATATTTAGAATGTAGTTATGGATTATTCTTGTTTAGTAAAATGTTGGTTGTAGGTTTTCCTTCAAGATTCAGGACTTCACTAGCCCTGGCTATGGTTAGATTTCTATCATCAGACATGTTTTCCCTCTTTTGGAGTGGATCTTAAATCCAATGAGAATGCTGTTGGTTACTGCCGGGGTACTCAACCTTAGGGTTATCTTGCAATGTTGCCAGTTGTTTTTGCTCATATGAATCACAGCTGCATGGGACTGTTGCTTGCTTCCTTCCTTTTAAAGCTTCAACAGTGTCCTCTGGCACCAAAAAGCTTGTCATTAGGGAGGAGGAATTCAAATAATTCCAATTCAGGAGTCTCTGGGTCCTGGTTCAAGTGCTTGGTGTGTTCAGAAACGAGGACTTACCAGTCTCCGGGAACAAGCAATGGAAAGAACAATAGACTAATATGTATTGAGAATCTCTTGGACAGTCATGAGAAACAACTCAAAAAAGAAAAGAGGCTTATCATGCCTGGTGTTGAGATTTTATTAGATGGGTTTTGGTTCTTGCAAAATGCATTTACAGCCTAGATGAGTAAATTTCACTTAGATTGTATATGCATATTTATACACAAAATTATACATGTTGTAGGTGTTTTAAGATAGATAGTTAATAGTATGATTACATGGGACTTTCAAAAACATTGGTACTCTTTTTTTTCCATGATATTTATTGAGCTCTACATTTTTCTCTGCTCCCCTCCCTGCCCCTCTTCTACCTTCAACCCTCCCCCAAGGTCCCCATGCTCTCAATTTACTCAGGAGAGCTTGTCTTTTTCTACTTTCTACTTCCCATATAGATTATATCCATGTAAGTCTCTCTTAGTGTCTGTATCATTGTCTAAATTCTCTGGGATTGTAGGCTGGCTTTCTTTGTTTTATGCTTAAAACAACCCATGGGTGAGTACATGTGATAATTGTCCTTCTGTGTCTGGGTTACCTCACTCAAAATAACGTTCCATCCATTTTCCTGCAAAATTCATGCTGTTGTAATTTTTTCTGTTATGTAGTACTCCATTGTATAAATATACCACTTTTTTAAAATCCAATCTTTGACAGAGGGGCATTTAGGTTGTTTCCAGGTTCTGTTTATGACAAACAAAGCTGCTATGAACATAGTTGAGCACATGTCCTTGTGGCACAATTGAGCATCCTTTGGATATATACCTAATAGTGGTATTACTGGGTCCTGAGGAAGGTTGTTTCCTAATTTTCTGAGAAATTGCCACACTGATATCCAAACGGGTTGTACCAGCTTGCATTCCCATTTGCAGAAGTGTTTGCTTTTCCCCACAACCTCTCCAGCATAAGTTGTCATCAGTGTTTTTGATCTTGGCCATTCTTACAGGTGTAAGATGGAATCTCAGAGTTGTTTTGATTTGCATTTCTCTGATGACTAAGGATGTTGAACATTTCCTTAAGTGTCTTTCAGCCATTTTAGATTCCTCTGTTGAGAGTTCTCTATTTAGGTCTGTACTCCAT
>PVIU01031834.1:0-14315 GCA_004026605.1 Ondatra zibethicus
GGTTAAGAGCACTGACTGCTCTTCCAGAGGTCCTGAGTTCAATTCCCAGCAACCACATGGTGGCTCACAGCCATCTATAATGAGATCTGGTGCCCTCTTCTGGCATGCAAGCATACATGGAAGGAATGTTGTATACATAATAAATAAATAAATCTTTAAAAAAAATATCTGGAGCTCAAATCTCCATTAAAAAAAAAAAAAGAATGACCTAGGACCTTATATCAATTGTTCTTGCCTGGAAAATGACTGGGAGCAGGTGGAGAGCAATAACTCAAAAGATAAAGCACTTGCTGCTTTTTCCAGAGGACCTGGATTCAATTCACAGCACCCACATGAAGGTTCACAACCTCCTGGAACTGCAGTTCCAAGGTTTCTGGTGCCCTCTTCTGGCCTTCATGGGGACCAGGTGTGGACATGGTATGCAGATGTACATGCAGGCAAAACACCGACACACATAAAATGCAAATTTTCAAAATTGAACTGAGCTACTCTTTAGACTTCTAGGCCCAACGGTCAGTTTAGAGGGCCATCTAAAAGTTTGATCCACATCTAAAATGATAACACAAAGGAAGAATCAAAAAAAATGCAGACTGTAGCAGGCAGTGGTGGTACACACCCTTAATCCCAGCACTCAGGAGGCAGAGGCAGGTGGCTCTCTGTGAGTTCAAGACCAACCTGGTCTACAAAGAGAGTTTCAGGACAGGCTCCAAAGCTACAGAGAAACTCTCTCAAAACAACAACAACAAATTCAGAGTAGAAGATAGTTTATAGATAATAGAACCATGGTTCTTAAGGTACTGTAAATGTGGAAAAGATTTAAGAAATGCCGTGATCTAACATAAACCATGATAATTATGTGGGTGTGGATTGTCACTGGTCATCTACCAAAGTGGGGCAGGAGAATCTTGGAGACAGAGTTCCTACTTAGTATGTGCAGAGTCTTGGTTTCAACTCCAAGAGCTCAGGAATGAAAGAGAGGGAGGAAGGGAAGGAGAATTAAAGTCAGGCAGTTCACACGTTCTCAACATTAGATGGTATTCAAGAACAGCTACTGGGCTGGAGAGATGGCTCAGAGGTTAAGAACACTGGCTGCTCTTCCAGAGGTTCTGAGTTCAATTCCCAGCAACCACATGGTGGCTCACAGCCATCTGTAATAAGATCTGGTGTCCTCTTCTGGCCTGCAGGGACACATGCAAGTAGAATGCTGTATACATAATTAATAAATAAATCTTTTTCTAAAGATTTATTATGTATACAATATTCTGTCTGTGTGTATCCCTGAAGACCAGAAGAGGGCACCAGACCTCACTACAGATGGTTGTGAGCCACCATGTGGTTGCTGGGAATTGAACTCAGGACCTTTGGAAGAGCAGGCAATGCTCTTAACCGCTGAGCCATCTCTCCAGCCCTAATAAATAAATATTTAAGGAAAAAAAAAAAAGAACAGCTACTGATCTCCTTAACTGATGAGTGGCAGAGTATTACATTTTTTAAGTCTTTGCTAATTATCATTAAGACATGTACACTGAAGGATTTATAAGACATATGTCTATCATTGCTTCAAGATGCTTAAGGGAAAAGAATCATATTGGGGAAACACACAGCGTAAAATTGTGGAAATTTTGACAACGGCTGAAACTGCAGATGGCTACACGAAAACATTATCCATCTTCTTCGGTGTTGTGGATGTTTGAAAGATTAGATAGTAGTAATTAGAAAGTTAGATAATGAATGATGCTCCTAGGATTGCCACTTAGTGACTTGGGAAGAGTTGGCAGCATGATTATGTTGGGCTTTGTTGATATTTTGGTTTTGTGTTTCTGTTTTTAAAAATATCTTGCCGTGTGTGTGTGTGTGTGTGTGTGTGTGTGTGCAAGTCAAAGTGTGCCTGTGGAGGTCACAGGTTTGGTGGCAAGCCCCTTTACCTGCTAAGCCCTCTTCCTTGCTTTTCTTCCCTTCTTGTTTTTCCACAGTTTGTTCTTGGTGTCCTTCGTGGTAGCTTCCATCTCATTTCTTGCGGTTGGACTGTGTCGAGCTTCTTAGCATTATAGATGGACAGTTTCACATCAAGTTCTGCAGGAACTTACCTAAGCATTTTTAGGGCCCTTGATTCCTCTTCAGCAAACCCCAGTTCCACAGTCACATGGTCCTGAGTGACTGAAGTCATCCCACAATTCATACGGAGGGGCTCCTTCGTCAGTCCTCCCTCCCAACCCCTCTGTTACTTGAGGTAATTCCTTTGCTATATCTCATCTGCTAACCCGTTCTTCTGCGCTTTCTACTCTGGTGTCCAGGCTAGTCCTGAACCCCTAGACTTAATGACCCTGCTTCAGCCTACTGTCCAGGTGAAATGACAGGTGTGTGCAATCATGCATGACATATGAACCTTTTTATTTCCTATGACATTTTAAAATATGATCATGCTGTTATTTACCTTCTGGCACATGCTGTAGCATGAATAATAAAAATCCAGAGACAGATATTGGGGTTCAACCTGAAGATCAGAAAAGCAAAACAAGCAAGCCAGTAGAGAGCTATTACCTCTAAGAAATCCTCCCCGGGCGGTGGTGGCGCACGCCTTTAATCTAAGCACTCAGGAGGCAGAGGCAGGTGGATCTCTGTGAGTTCGAGGCCAGCCTGGTCTACAAGAGCTAGATCCAGGACAGGCTCCAAAGCTGCAGAGAAACCCTGTCTCGAAAAACCAAAAAAAAAAAAAGAAAAGAAAAGAAAAGAAATCCTCAAACTGAAACGGCAATCCTGACTGAGTGTGAGGGCTGTCTCCTCCTGTCTTATATTCCTCTCTAGGGCTGGGATTAAAGGCGTGCACCACTACCGCCCAGCTTCTATAGCAAACTAGTGTGACTACTGGGATTAAAGGTGGGTGTCACCACTGCCTGGTCTGCAAGACTGACCAGTGGGGCTGTTTTACGCTCTGATCTACAGGCAAGCTTTATTTATTAAAATACAAATGAAACTACCATCTCTCTCATTTGTGGGGCTGCTTATGTTGACTGGCACTTCTATTCATGATAGATTATTATTTCCCCACCCCCATCTAGTGATTTTTTTTATTGGATGTTAGATATCTTCTAAATTGTGTCTGATGTTGTACTTTAATCCAGCACTTGGGACGCAGAGGCAGGCGGATCTCTGTGAGTTCGAGGCCAGCCTGGTCTACAGAGGGAGTTCCAGGACAGGCTCCACAGCTACACAGAGAACCTTGTCTCAAAAAACCAGAAAAAGGGCTGGAGAGATGGCTCAGTGGTTAAGAGCACTGGCTGCTCTTCCAGAGGTCCTGAGTTCGATTCCCAGAAACCACATGGTGGCTCACAACCATCTGTAATGAGATCTGGTGCCCTCTTCTGGTGTGCAGGCATACATGGAGGCAGAATGTTGTATACATAATAAATAAATAAATCTTTTAAAAAAAACTAGAAAAAAAAAAGCACAGTCAAGATGAAGACGGTCAGACATGGAAAGGCTGATCAAACCCATCACCCTAGATTCGCAGCACAGGCAATGGAAAAGGAGGGCTAGGCAGTACGCGGCTGGGAAAGTGCCGGCCTGAGGGGCACCAAAGTTCTGAGTTCTGATCCCAGCACGGTGGTACCCGCCTAGAACCCCAGCTCTCAGGAGCCAAATACAGGAGGATCAGAAGTTCGAGGTCATCCTCATCCTCCATAATAAATGTGAGGCTAGCCTGGGCTACATGAGCTTTGTCTCAGAAAACAGAGAACAAGCAAATATGAAAGGAGGAGAATTCCCTGAGGAGGAAGTCTAACATCAAAGTCTGAAATAAGGAATATCAGAAGTGACAATAATGCAAGGAATACATTTTTTAAAATGTTCTGTTTTGCATTTTTCTCACCAAACACCTTATATAGCTAAAACTATATTTACAGCTATGTCTTTTAAAAAGCCAAGCATGGGCCTGGAAAGATGACCCAACAGGTTAGGAGTACTTTCTGCTCTTGCAGAGGGCCAGTGTTCAGTTCTCAGCACATGCTGGCTTGCGGAGTTCATAAATAATTTTTATTTGTTTATGAGCTCCAATTCCAGGGTATTCCACGCTGTCTTGTGACCTCTGAGGACAGCAGGCACATGCGTGGTACATGAAGGAAAAACACTCATACACATAAAATTAAAAAGCCAGGGGAGGTGGTGCATGCATTTAATCTCAGCATTCCAGAGGCTGAATGAAGCAAGATGTTCACAAGTTCAAGGCCAGCCTGAGATACATAAAGAGACTTTATTTCAAAGAAGGAACATTCTCTTTAAACAAAACAGTGACTATTTTTTAAGGATTCTTTTGTGAGTTATGTGAATATGCAGTTGAGCATCCCAGCTTGGGTCCAGGGAATGCAAAGAACAGCACATACTCTGAACCACCAAGCCATCTCCCCAGCCCTATACTGCTGTCTCTGAAGTGGGTATGGGGGAAGAATCGTAACATGAAGGAGATGGGTTGTAAGTTAAAATGCTTATGTGGAATGAAGAAACTTTTCCTGTAAAGTATGGAGAAGTAAGTATTCTAAGCTCCGCAGGATGTAATCTTAGCCACCATGGCTCGGCTCTGTCCTTATGGTGCGAAAGCAAGCTATGTTTGGCTCCTGGACTAGAGTCTAAGAACCCTTGACACACACCATAAACGCCAAACCAATGAGCTAAATAAAACGGAGGCATATCTAAAACAAAAGAAATATATCACACTCATAAAATATACTCAACAAATTCTAGAAAAGAGAATATGATTTCTGTTCCGGCTCTGGACATGTTGAGGCCTGTAACGGCAGTCACCAGACACCACAAAGGATGGACAGACTAAGTGGAAATATTTCTTGGCCACCTAATCCTGCTCCAGCAACAGCTAAGCATCTTCAGTAGCTGGAGGTCCAAGTGGATTTAGGTAGAAAACCCAGGAACAGTAAATCAAAGTGGCCCCATTTTGTGGGGCCCTTATTTCAAAACTGAGGGAGCCTCAAATTCTGGCTGACTATTCTATGACTTGTTTGTACAGAAGAGCAGGATGAGGTGCCTTTTTTTTCTCTTTTTTAAACAAATGCAGTGTTTGACCTTGAACTATATCAGTTTTCTGAGACTCACTGCTAACCGGTGCAGAGCCTGTTGTCATGGTTACTTGCAAGCAGCTATTGGTTGCGATAGTGAAGAGTCCAGTCGGCAGGACCGAGGGGGAGAGGGAGTTGGGGTTTTGTTTTGTTTTTCTTTTTCTTTTCCATGTTAAAACTGCTTCTGCATGTTGTGTTGCATGGACCACTTTGGACAGGCAATGCCCGTTTGATGAAGGGCATAGTTTGTGTGTGGTAATTGTGTTGCCCAATGAGGAATCTTTGAAGATACATATTTTTTTTTCTCATTTGAACCTGATTTGTATTCGGTTTATATTTGAAATATTTTCACTTCATACTTGTTTACTTTTCTCTTATCTGTAAATTGAGTTTATGTAAAATAGGATTGTGTAGGCAATTTTTGTTTACTGATGTATACCTTTTACAATAATCAGCTCAGGGGGCTATTTTCAGTCGGTTTAAATCGTTAACCAGGCATACTTCCCATTAAGTAATTGCTGCCAATTATACATTAAGTTTTAGTAATGTCTCATTCGGAATGTAACTGAAATAAAAATCAATAAATTTTGTAAAAAATGTAAATAGTGTCATCATAAATTTCCATTTATATGAACTTATTAGTTATCCAATGGCTCTTAGTTGGAGCCTTTGAAAATTCAGGCCCACTGGATTTTACTATTTAAATCTGAAGGGAGACAGGGGAGAAATCATCCCTGAGTGTGACCTGCTTTCCCTGAAGAGCCTTAGAAATTGCTTAGCCTAGCACGGAACAGCAGAAGAAGGTTCAAGGCCCGTTAGGGGTTTAAACCAGCAACAGTCTATCCTGCTGAATTTGGAAGGCGAAGAAAAGCTGTAGTTGGAGACAGCATCCGGGGAACTTCTTGCACACATGCATGGCAATTCCCGTCACTAAGAAAAGGAGCCGGGAGAGGTCCAGCTTCGAGCAGAAAGACAGCAAATCTAGCCTGAGACATGCCAAGCGTGAGGCCGTTTTGAGGAACCCATGCTCTTCACCCACACATCAGTGTCTTGCTCAGCCATCACCAGAGAAAATTCCCCTTGCCGTAGATGGAAACGAACACAGAGCCCCGGCTGGACAAGGTGCAGAGAGCGAGAGACTTGGAACACTCAGTCCTGAAAGGGACGTCTCCATCCAACCCTCCCACTTAAGGCTCAGCGATCTACGGAGCCCAGGAGGTAGGAAGATTGTTAGAGTCAGCGGGGTTGGACGGCATCGCGGAGACCGTGTCCTCCCGACACAACAGGGCTGGTGTACACATGAGCTCACAGAGACTGTGGCAGCACACAGAGGGTCTGCACAGGTCCACATCAGACGGGGTCCCAGTGCTGAGAGAAGAGAATACGGGCCCCCACCCCTAACTCAGAAGCTGTCTTCAAGTGTCAACTGCTCACAGATGAAAAATGAGTTTCCTCCAACCGAGTCTCCCTCGGTATACAAACCACCCTTTAGGGCAGGCTCCATGCCTAGCTGTAAACGGCAACACAAAATGAACTCAGTCGTATTTTTGGAGACTTTTTTGTTTCATAATGCTTCGGACTTTTTTTTTCCAACCTTATTGGTCTTTTGTTTATATATTATGGTCTCCGGTTTTGTGTTTTTATGGATTTTGTGCATGTGTCTGTGTGTATCTTTTCTCCTGTCTGTTTTGTTTTCTTCTTTTTTTTTTTCTTTTTAATTTGCTTGTTTGTTTTCTAAAGAGAGGGGAAAAAAGGTGTGGAGTTGGATAAGTGGGGAGGTGGGGAAGATCTGGGAGGAGATGAGAGAGGAGAAATTGATCAGAAAGAATATGTTGTATTAAAGGATATTTCCCACTAATATACATATGTATAATTTAATTAAATATTATATATGCAAGCAGACAAGAGATGTAAACAAGATCTAGAGTTGAGGCTAGAAGCCTGGGTTAGTGACATCAACTGGAAGTCATTACAATATAACAATCAACAGACCTTAGATTTATAGAGCTGGATGGATTCATGGCATGGTCAGAGTTTAGGACTGAGCCTTAGGGGATGCTGGCATACCATAGCCACAGGACAGGTTTCAAGAAGGAAGGTAGATTGTTCTTGTGCTAAGTGTGGTTTAGAACCAGATGAAATGAACAAGGAGTGATGCTGAGGGCCCTCGGTCCTGCTGGGAACTGCATAGATGTGCTGGGAGAGGAGCAACAAGCAAAAAACAAAATGAAAACCAAATAAAAACCATAAAACCAACCATCTTCTACTGCCTGGGTGCTTAAGGCGAGGGAGGGATTGGTTATCACAGGGAAAGTAAATTAGGGAGGGGCTTTTTCTGTTGGTTTGCTTGCTTTGTTTTGCTTGGTTGAAAGAGGAAAAAAAATTACAGAATCCAGTTGTAAGGGACCAGTTAAAACTACAGCCGAGTGAGGTAGTGAGGTCCCTCAGCGAGTGGTGAGAGCGGAGGACGGCGGGTTCACGTAGTGGAGATGCAGGCGCCAAGCTATTAGTTTAGAGGACACCGAGATCTTTAGGCTTATGACTTCAATTAAAGAAGCAGAGGGTGAAATGACAGGAAAGCACCGGAGGTTTGAGGAAAACAACCGCCGTTCAATAGAGACGGAAAGTGAGGGAACCAGAGGGACAGGCTTGGACTTCCAGGCAGCGCTGTCTCCTGGAGGTGGGTGATGTTTTGCTAATGAATGCTCCTCTTCTCAGCTCTAATGGAAAGACTCCCAAAGGCTTGCTAAATAATGTATCTTTCCTGAAAATTATCTTCAATACAGACAGCATAGTGCTTTTTCTTCACGTATTTTATCGTCTGTGTTTTTCATTCATCGCTTTCAACACCAAATTCAAAGCCTCAGAAAGAATGAGGGCAAACAAAATGTAGCTTTTTTTCTCCCCTGAAATTTAGAGGAATGTGACAGAATTTCTAAAAAGCTGAATAATCTTTGAAATGCCCCCAAATACTGATCCCTGCATTAGCGCATGGAATGCGGATAAGGGTTGGTGGATGAAAACCACAGCTTGGGAAAAGTGGCCTGCGCCAGTCAGGTGGTCTTGGGGAACGTGTTAGCTTAGAGTGTTCACAATTCAGTAATTCATGTCCTCATGAATGACTCACTAAGGTCCAGGGAAGGGGTCAGAATTCAGGATGAAACTCAGAAAGTTAAATAAACCTTAGGTCCAAAAGCAAAATTGCAATGCTGCCTTGAAAGAATGATGTATTGATAAAGGCCATGGTAGGCCACCCAAGGGCTACCTGCGTGTTAATCTTAGGTGTCAGTTTGTCTAAACTAAGGATGCTAGTGTGTGTCTGAGTGCATGCTGTTCTCTGGGTAAAGCTGCAGGACGCTCCTGAGCCTAAAGAACCGCATCCCGGAAGCTTAGTTCCAAGTGTGGCAGCTTAAAGAGGTGGTGACATTGATGTTGGACCTGAGTTCTCAAGATATGTGCTGTAATAAAGAGTGAGCCTGGTTCCTGGATTCTTCTCCTTGGCATCCCATTGACCTGTTGTGAGCTCTCTCTCTGGCACATATTCCATGATTCCACCCATCAAGGTAGGGACCCATCGAGGAGACCGACATCATGTTACCCTGACTTCAACCCTCCAAAACTGTGAGCTGAACAAAACCTTTTGTCTTGATAAAGGACTCTGTCTTGGCCATTTTGTTGCAGAATCAGAAAATGGGTGAACACTGGCAGTTCCCAGAAGGGCTTGAATACGAGAAAAGAGCAGAGGAAAGGCAAATTCTGTTCCTCCCTTTTGTTAGGACATCCACATTCTCCTGTCCTGCGACGTCAGAGCTTATGATTTGAGTGACTTCTGACTTCAGGGTTCACCCTAGCAGCCTCTTACTTCAAACTTCAGACCTGGACTGGACTACCCAACTGGCATTCCGTGACCTCTAGACAGACATTGGTAGGACTTCTTGGCAAATTCCCCAGATAACCCTCCTATGGACCCATATACATGCTATAGTTCTGTTTCTCTAGAGAACCCCAATACAGGGTGGCAAGGTAGCGAGGAAATGACATTAACCAAGAATAAGAGGATGAATCCTTCGGGCAAGCATTGGGGAAGGGATAGAGAACATAAGAACAAAGACAGAATAAACAGAAGAACCTGAGATGAACCAAAATTCATTCTGTCATTTGGTTTCTCACGGCTAGGAGGTTTCTGTCTCTTGGGGTTCTGTGGAGAGGAGCAGCAAGAGACTTTGCCCGATGTCTCCGTGCTAAACAGTATAGTAGTTCCTTCACTGTTGAACACTGGGCAAATGTTAAGATGGCCTGGTCCTCTCTCTCTTAAGCTTTCCTCTTCCTTCTGTGTTCTCTGGTGGGAGTGCTTGTCTTTCTTTGGTGTGTCTCTTTGTATGCATGTTTGTGTGTGCAGATACCTGTGCATGTGTGTGCAGGGTGGAGGCCAGAGGTCAACAGCCGGTGCACCCTTTGATCACTCCTGAGTCAGGGTCTCTCACTGTACCTGGAGGTCGCTGATTCGACTAGACCAGCCGGCTGGCAAGCCTCAAGGATCCCCCTGTCTCCACACCCCAACCCCCACCCCAGCACTGGGATTACAGTTGGAATGCAGGACATGGTTCTCACCTCAAAGGAACAAAAGATACAGTTTACTCTAGAGTATATATGAGTGACTGTGGCCCAGCAACACAGACTCAGGCTGCCCCAAAAGTCTGTGTTCCATCTAACATTGAACCACTTTGATGGGTTTTTATACTTACAGAACAAAGAAAGTCATGAACCAAGGAAAGTTTAAAATACACTGATGGGTCCGTCAGAGAGGCAGATGCATTGAGATGGGGGAGGATCTTCTGTAGACTCAAGGTGCTATCTGATGGCGCTCTTGGCTTTTGGATTGGTAGAAGCTAGTGGTCTGCTAAGCCAATAGACTCCAAAGGGGCTTTATCTATTGCCATGAGATATTATTTCTGACACAGATGGGCCAAAGCTTAGCCCAGAATAAGGTAATTAGTCTGCTAGGTTCCATCTCTCCACAGTACTGAAATTCTTGTCAGCCAACTTGTCCCTGAAGACAAGGAGTTTTCTCTCACAGCCAGATATAGCTTTGAGGGGGGGTAGGGAGGTTGGGGATTTTTATTCACAATATCCAGTTGGCCAACCATTCCATTTTGTGCATGAAGAAGCCATATATTAAATATTATAAGCTCCTCGTTAGCTAAGAGGCTCCTGCCTAGGATCTGGTGCAGCAGAGGCTGAATAGTGGGCAGGACAGCAGTCTTTAGGAGAGAAGATTAGCTGGTAAAGGGCATTAAGAAAGAAGTTCCTGGCGTGGTGGTGGCGCATGCCTTTAATCCCAGCACTCGGGAGGCAGAGGCAGGCGGATCTCTGTGAGTTCAAGGCCTACCTGATCTACAAGAGCTAGTTCCAGGACAGGCTCCAAAGCTACAGAGATACCCTGTCTCGAAAAACCAAAAAGAAAAAAAAAAAAAAAAACTACTGCCCATAATGATCTGGATCTGTGTCTCTCAAATAATATTTACATGTGACATATGATAGGATTATTGTACCTAAAATTAAAATAATCAAGCACACAGTCCGGACTAATCGGATGGAAGTAGTAGATGAGGGAAGCAGGGTTCTAGCCAACCAAAACTCCTCTGCGTGAGTTGTCATATTCCTTTACTAAACTGATATGCCCCGCCTCAGCCCCGTGTCTACCGTCACTTGTGCCTTATGGGACATTTCATTGGCTGTCTGGAGCATTTGAGACAGTTCATTATCCGTCAGCTCTAGTCTTTCCTCTGGACAGTTTGGTTCCAAGGCAATCACCTCCTGTAGAGTGGCTAGCTCTAATTCTAAAAAAGATCCATCTTCAGGATCTAAAGTCCTGTGACTCTTATTTGTAGAAAATAGCTTGATCTGACCTACTCTCTTGGTGTTGCACCAAGTCCCAGTTTGGGGAAGTAAATGGGCAGTTACATTACAGGGAAAAAATTCAGACAACAGCACAGTATCATTTTGAGTTGCTTCCCAGCAGAATCTAGCCTTTTCCACATACCAATTATTATTCATGATGGGTTACAAACAAGGGGTCAGACTCATGAGAACTTGGGATTCCACAGGTTTTGTGGGAATGACTGGATGCTATTTCCTATTCCACAGTCAGAGAGAAGGGGAGCCCATCTGCTTCTCATTGGCAGATTATGGGTGTTTTGTATTTTTCCAATTCCAGCTAACTACACCGTATAACTTTAGGGATTCATTTAGTCAGCAAACATGGGCCTTTATGGCACAATGTCTCATGAAGTATTGGCCATTGCTTCACAGCTACCGCAGATTCCATCTGCATTAACATTATCCACAGTCCTTGTTGAGTTAAGGCACAGGCTTGTGGTAGTTTAAAAAGGAATGGCCCCCATAGGCATATATTCAAATGTGTGGTCACTGGGGAGGGAGTGGCTCTACTTGAGAAGGATTAAGAGGTGTGGCATTTTGGGAATAGGTATGGCCCTGTTAGAGGAAGTGTGTCATTGAGGGTGGGCTTTGAGGATTCAGAAGCCCAAGCCAGGCCCAGTGGCTCTCTCTCTTCCTGCTGCCTTCAGATCTGGATACAGAACTCTCTGCTAACATGTCTCCCTGCGTGCCACCATGTTCCCCCACCATGAGGAGAATGGACTAAATCTCTGAAACTGTAAGCCAGCCCTAATTAAATGTTTTCTTTTATAACAGTTTCCAGGGCCAGGGTGTCTCTTTGCAGCAATAGAACCCTAACCAAGACAAGATTCATTCCCACCCCTGAGTTTGATAATAGTCCTGCATAGTTTCTCTAGTGTTTTTTAAAAAGATTTATTTATTTATTATGTATACAACATTCTGCCTCCATGTATGCCCACACACCAGAGGAGGGTACCAGATCTCATTACAGATGGTTGTGAGCTACCATGTGGTTGCTGGGAATTGAACTCAGGTCCTCTGGAAGAGCAGCCAGTGTTCTTAACCACTGAGCCATCTCTCCAACCCCATGTCTAGTGTTTTTAATCCATTTCTGTAGAAGACCATTTTCTTTTAACCACTGAGCCATCTCTCCAGCCCCTTGTCTAGTGTTTTTAATCCATTTCTGTAGAAGACCATTCTCTTTTGGAAGAGTTCCCAACCCTTTCCCTTCTTCTACAAAAAGCATTCCCCCCCGTGCATTTTATTTTTGAAAGTAGTCTTTCTTTTTCTTTTTCTTTTTTTTGTTTTTTTGTTTTTTTGAGACAGGAGACAGGGTTTCTCTGTGTAGCTTTTGTGCCTGTCCTGGAACTAGCTCTTGTAGACCAGGCTGGCCTCAAACTCACAGAGATCCGCTTGCTTCTGCCTCCCAAGTGCTGGGATTAAAGGCGTGCACAACCACTACCCAGCTTGAGAATGTCTTTGCTCATTTGTAGTGAATTCAGCTTGTCTGAGAATTCCTAGTCTGGTACCTATACTTCTAAAAAGATATCTCTTTTGTCTTTTGCATTTGGCCAGTTTGGGTTAATATGCCAAGAACGTTGTTGTCACCAGAGACTGACAGACAGTTTTGGTACAATTTGGATAAAAAGAATCAACCCAAAGTTTGAAGGTCAATAGTGTGGAGGATACTCCTGGTAGATATTGGTCTAAGTGTGCCGTAGGACCACCCAGAGTCTTCCAAGCCTGACAGTTTTAAATCATTTGAAATTGAGTCCACTAAGTTACTCCTATGCATTGTCATTGATAATTGTACTAGTTAGGGGTTCTACTGCTGTGATGAAACCATGGCAAAAAGCAGCTGGGGAGGAGAGGGTTTATTTGGCTCACACTTCTATATCACTGTTCATCATTGGAGGAAGTCAGAACAGGAACACAAACAGAGCAGAAACCTGGAGGCAGGAGCTGATACAAAGGCCATAAAGAAGGGATGATTACTGACTTGCTCCTCATGGCTTGCTCAGCCTGCTTTCTCATAGAATCCAGGACCATCAGCCCAGCATGGCCCCACTCACAATGGGCTAGGCCCTCTCCCATTAAACACTAATTAAGAAAATGTCCTACAGGTTTGCCATAGCCCAATCTTAAGGAGGCATTTTCTCAATTGAGGTTTCCTTCTCTCAAATGGATTTAGCTTGTATCACATTGACATAAAACTAGCCAGCATAATGAGTATGGGTATGCCCCATGTTGTGGGGTATCCAGCCACACTTACAGGCAAATGGTCATCAGGACAGGCTATGCTGTGGCAGGAAACACAGGCAGCTGCAATTGATTGGCCATCATACTGGAGATTTGTTGTTACTAATCATATGCAGTATCAGTGGCAACACGGTGATCTAATTGGCTGAAATCAGTTAAAATGATTCCTTCTTTCTTCCTGGGAAAAATTTCTGCTGATTTGGGTATAGGCGCTGTGGCTCTAAAGTTGAGATTCCCTAAAAAAAAAAAAAAAAAAAAAAGGGAATTTCCATGGATAAGATTTAAATTGGGACTCTGTCAGTCCAAAACCTGGAATTTATCAAAACCATATTGAATAATAAAATAATTCTTTTCTGAAGGCAGTGAAAATTTTAAATCTTTCCAAGCATAAAGATTTGGCACAAAACTGAGTGTTGGAGCCGCACACCTCTAATCCTAGTACTTGGGAGGCAGAGACAGGCAAATCCCTGTGAGTTCAAGGCCAGCCTGGTCTACAAAGTGAGTTCTAGGACAGGCTCCAAAGCCATAGAGAAACCCTGTTTCGAAAAACACAAAAAAAAGAAAGAAAGAAGAAAAAAGACTTGTCTCAAGCAAGAAAGGAGGTTTGGGTAAGCAAACAGGCATAAGAGAAAAACATGGTTAAGGAAAGCGCATAATGTTAAAGTCCCTAAGATCAGCACTGTTTCTATCATTTAAAGAAAATACCTAAAATAAATTTCAGATTTTTCAGAAAATTTTTTACTGTTAGTTCCTCACAGCAGGGGCAACAGATGCCTGCCTCAGCCACCAAAGAAGTAATCATCTGCCACCAGGTGCCACCAGCAGCTAAACAACATGTGCTCCCCTTAAAAGTGCCTGTCCATCACAGTCTCACCTGCTGTTCCTGTGCATCACAGTCTCACCTGCTGTTCCTGTGCATCACAGTCTCACCTGCTGTTCCTGTGCATCAGTCTCATCTGTTGTTCCTGTGCATCACAGTCTCACCTGCTGTTCCTGTGCATCACAGTCTCACCTGCTGTTCCTGTGCATCACAGTCTCACCTGCTGTTCCTGTGCATCACAGTCTCACCTG
>PVIU01031835.1:0-14202 GCA_004026605.1 Ondatra zibethicus
ACTATAACTTTTAAGGGAACAACCAAGACTCTCAATTACACACCAAAAGTATGGTGAACTACTCTATAGAATGACTACTGAGTTTCTGTCCAGCACATATCACTTGCATATTATTTCTGAACCTGTTTATCTATGGTGATTTTATTTTGTGCTATTTGATGAAGCTGCCTCACAATCACTTTCTCCCCCATATTCCCACCACAACAGTCTACATTTAGCCCCAGTAGAGAAAAACAAGTGTTTTTTTTTTCTCTCCTAATGGGATTCATTGAGGGATAATCCATAGCAAGACCAACCAGAGCTTTCTCTAAGACTTACTGTGCTGAAAGAGAAAATGCCTTTCATTCTTTGACTCACAAAACAATAGAAGTATGGATGGGGCTGTCAACTTTCAAGCTTTCCACAGACTAAGACCTACACAGAGCAGAAATCTGTTCTGAGATGGAACAAAGATCCTGAAAGCAGTGCTCAAATTCCAAATGGGTCCAAATCCACCTCAGTCTTTGACCCTGCCAATATTACCAGCTAATCCTTCTTCTTTAAAAAGAATTTTTGTTACGTTTGTTATTTTCATCAAAACTATCACAATGAAACATATATAAAATCATTGTTTCAATACTTTAATGTGTTCATTGCTAAGAGGTTTAATTTACAACCATAAATGTTCACTATAGTACACTCAGTGCCTAAATTTTCAGATAGCATATGAACAAGCATTAGTGGAATTTTATACCTTAAAAGCATGAGAAACACCCTCAACTGTGTAATTTAGTAACATTAAAGGTGAAGAAAAATGTGTGTGTGTGTGTGTATGTATGTTCATGTTTACCTGAGCAATTAATTGTGTGTGTGTGTGTGTGTTTATTAGGGGAAAACTACAATGAAGTATCAATACTGTTCATCTTTAAAGTTTCTATTTTCTGTTTCCTGATATAATTTTAATTTTTAACTTTAAAGAAAGATAAATATTTGAACATGACTATTTCTGGGTTCACTTTCTCTACCAATGCCTTTGAAATAAATAGTAATATATTAAATCTTCAGTTTCCACACTTTATGCAGAATCATTGTTTCTAATATCTTTCCAGAATTATGCAATAAACTTAAGTTAAAAATAACTTTGCTCTTTAATTCTTGTAAAGTAGAAATCTGCTGTGGGACAATGGTTTTATATAGTGCAAAGATTTGTTACTTGTATTTTAATAAAACTCTGATTGGCCAGTAGCCAGGCAGGAAGCATAGGTGGGACAACCAAGTAGGAAGTAGAGGTGGGGTGATGAGAACAGGAGAATTCTGAGAAGAGGAAAGACTTAGTCTGCAATCATGACCCAGATGCAGAGGGAGCAAGATAAGAATGCCTCACTGATGAAAGTTAGTAATCCACGTGGCTAACACAGACAAGAATTATGGGTTATTGTAAGTTATAAGAGTTAATAATAAGCCTGAACTAATAGGCCAACCAGTTTATAATTAATGTAAGCCTCTGTGTGTTTCTTTGGGACTGAGTGGCTGTGGTATCAAGTGGGACAGAAACCTCTGTCAACAAATGGTACCAATGTAGACAGCTAAATCCACTTAAAACCTGACAGAGTTTGGAAAGTAATTCTAGACACCAAAGAAGAGTTAAATACAATGTCTTGGTAGCGTCATTTTCTCAGGTGGGCTCTGTTTGCTAGAGGCAAGCACATATCATTTAAGAGAAGCTTGCTGACTTAGCCTTTTTAAGAGGCCCTACCACAAAACACTTAAATGGTGTTTATGAATAGCTGAAAGCATGCTTCTTGGTGGTTTCAGGGACATTGAAACTCCATAGAGTTGTGGCAATAAACATGGCTCTGGCCAGTACCTCTGCCATGAGGCTAGACTCTTAGAAAGCCAGGAAATGGGGTGGATCCAGCTGTCAAAGCCACAGCTTTAATCCTAGCCATATCACTTAGCAAATTAAAGACTCATGTGGTCAGAAAAAGAGAGATATACAGAAAAGATAGATTTTTAAAAAACCCTCTAAAAATATATGTAGGTTTGGGAGAGAAAAGAAAAAGGATAAAATCCTTTAAAGAAAAGAAAAAGAGAAGTAGGGTGTGGTGGCACAAACCTTTAATCCCAGTACTTGGGAGGCAAAGGCAGGCATATCTCTGTGAGTTCAAGGACTGCTTGGTCTATAGAGTGAATTCCAGAATAGACAAAGATACACAGAGAAACCCTGAATCAAAAGATTAAAAATAAAAATAAAAAATAGTGTTTAAAATAAAACCACGTAAAGAAGTAAAATACACAGAGAGTCTGGATATTCTATATTATTGTGTTGCTTTTGAATTTTATGACTGTTGAGGAAGGAGCAACAACCGCTAAAAGACATTTGATTATAAGTGCTGTTGAATTAATCCAACATATGTATTTTGAAACTGCTTTGACTTCAAAATTTAAGTTGAAAGATATATTACTTTGGAGAAGAGGTTTTGCTTTTGTTTCTATAGGAAATGAAAGGCTGTGGATTCATTCTGGGTTAAAAAAAATCAGGTTTTACCAAGGAAGACCCCCCTGAAAAATCTCCAATAGGAACAGATGGCCCAGATGATCCAACATTTCACAGGACCTCTGTTGGAATTTCTTCTGAGTTCTACATCCAGAACAGCCTCTAGACTGCTGGCTGAGATGATCAAGCCTCACAGAATATTCCAGTCAGGACTTGACCATAATTCTCAGTTTTCCTTAAGTCCCCATTAGATGATCAGTGTCCCCAATCAGCAGGAAGTAGCCTAGAAAACTATGCCCATATTCCAAAAATATATGGATTATGGATGTTTTTCTTTGTTTAGAGTGTTGGTTAAAAGTTGTTTTCTATAATGGTCTGGAAAAAAGCTAAACAAAGGAGATTAGATTCAGAGTTATTGTTTTGCAAAAAAGGAGAGGAGAAGTGCTGTGGGACAATGGTCTTGTACCCTGTAAATATTTGTTACTTGCATTTTAATAAAATGCTGATTGGCCAGTAGCCAGGCAGAAAGCATAGGCAGGATGACCAGGCAGGAGGTAGAGGTGGGGTGATGAGAACAGAGAATTCTGGGAAGAGGAAAGACTCAGTCTGCAATCATGACCCAGATGCAGAGGGAGCAAGATGAGAATGCCTCACTGATGAAAGTTAGTAATCCACGTGGCTAACACAGACAAGAATTATGGGCTAATGTAAGTTATTATAAGAGTTAATAAGAAGCCTGAACTAATAGGCCAACCAGTTTATAATTAATGTAAGACTCTGTGTGTTTCTTTGGGACTGAACAGTTGTGGGACCAGGTGGGACAGAAACCTGTCAACAGAAATCATAAAATGCACATGCCCAAAGAATAGGTGAGAAACATTGGGTATCATTCTAGAAACAATATCAAGGTCTTTGAGAACTGAAAATAAAGGTAACTGTAGAATATCTTAATACAGAGAAATGTTAGTGTTTTCTGGTAAACATGCTGTTCTATAGTAGTAGAGTCAGTATTTTGCTTACTCGAAATTTTTAGTCAGTTTATAGAATTGCATAGCATTGATTAGAAGCATACTTACCTCAGAAGCAACTAAATATTTTTCCTTTTTCATATCATTTGAAAATTTAATGCCTGCATATAATATAGATAAAATCTACCCCTTTTGCTCTCCCTCCAATCCTTCCCTTTCCACACACTACCTTCCCCTGACCAGTACCATGTGCTCTCTTATTTTCAAACTCACTGAGTCAACTTACTGCTACCTGTATGGGTATAGGCTATCTACTCAAGCATGGGCAGCCTTTCAGGGGCCTCATTCCTTAGCGAAACTAATATTTCCTCCCCTAGTACCCATCAGTTTCCAACAGGTCCTTGGTAGTACTGGAACTCCTGCTTATGAGGCCGCCTCCCTTTAAATGCTGGGATTTTGGTTGGATTGATTTTGTTCAGGTCTTGTGAAAGTAGTCAAAATCCCTGTGAGTTTGTGTATGTAATCATGCTTTTGTGTCTGGCAAATATCACTTTGCTTCAGAAGCCTACTAACTCTGGTTCTTAGAATAATTCTGTCCTCTTCCATGATGATCCTTGACCTTGGGGGGATGTGGTACAGTACATCTGTTGCATTAGAGCTGTGCATTCCATGGTCTCATTTTCTGCATGTTGGCCAGTTGTGAGTCTCTAAATTAATCACCATCTAGTATAAAAATAAGTTTTCTCATGGGGGTCAGGAGACACATTAATCTATGGAAATAAATACAAGTGCTTAAGGAGAGTTAATCACTGTCTACTTAAGAGAAAAGTAGTAGTCTCTTTTCCAGGGACCATAACTTAGTCAGTCACATAGTTTGTTTTTTGTTTTTGTTTTTGTTTTGTTTTTGTTTGGTCCTAGTTAATGGTACCAGACATGTCTTTCATCTTGTGGAATGAAATTTAAATACAATCAGAAAGCAGCTGGTTACTTCTATAACCTCTTTGTCACTATTGCATCAGTAATCATGTCTTTCCAAGTCAGTTGTTATTGTGATTCCCAGGCTTCATAGCTGAGTAAGATTTTAAATTGCTTTTCTCTCTCAATAACATGGATTGTACCCTCTGGAACTATGAAAACTATCCAGCAGGAGTGAAACTTTCATGTTAGTACCAGCTTGTTTTCTCCATAATCTACAACTCCAATATATGGTGTTTTCATCGACTGGGTCATCAAGTCCTGTGTGGGTATTCAACAGCAATACAATAGTTTGTAATGCTGGAGGAGCTATGGGACCCCACTGACTAATAACTCAAACATCATATCCCAAACTTTGTGCTGAGAATTTTGTTGGTGTCTGAGAGATGCATGCTCCCCCATAGATATATACATTCCTTAATGTACATAATCATAGTAATGTACATAATCATAGTAAGAGCTACTTCGTGGGAGAGGCTCCTTCTATAGTTACATACATTTTAGGAAACATCTACAGTAATGGGCATTCATGTGGCTATTTAAAGATGTTCAGATTTAGTTATTTCTCACCACACTCCCTGCTCTACCCTCCCCTCCCACCCCATTTAATTTTTCCTTTACTGTTATTCTCCCTCCCCACTTTTGCAACCATGTATTTTTAAAGACTAAAAAAAAATCTATGAACATTTGAACATGAATCCCACTTTAAAACTGTTGCATATACTTACTCTAAAACAACTTTTCTTTTAATTAATTATTTAGGAAGAGAGATGGATGCTGTTCAGCTTCTCCTGAAGACTTTTGGGGGAACCTAAAGTTGTAACCAGAACTTCAGCCCTGAAAACTGGTAGGCGACCTGCAAACTGCACATTCATGATGACTCGCACCTCCCGTGGGGCCAGCACCTTTCTGTTTCCTTTCGGTCTTTTTCTGTTCTCCTTTTTATTTGGCTCCCCCAAGAGGATTTTTATTTTTAAATAATGTCAGATAGTTAATGTAGGAGTGCAACAAACTTTTAGATCCATCTTATATCTTCTTGTTAATTAATTTTTTGACACTGGTACCTTTCTGAATTTCCTAAGCAGAAACTCTAAGAGCTGTTTGAGTGCTAAGGCATCCTATGTGGAGATGGTATCAGTCTAATTGTTTGGTAATCACTCAAAGCTTAGTCCTTTGTCCCTCATAGAATCTGTGCTCATATTGGATTCTAATGAAAGCTAAATCACGTGCCATCCTTTGATAATAAATGAATTGGATTCTGATCTTATTCATACACAGCAAATGTGCTTATATAATTTATTTACAGTTCATAGTTGGATGGGTTTACTTACAGAGACCAAGAAATAAGATTCCAACAAAGAAATAACATGATGCTTTTTTAAATATAAGAAATAACAACTGTAGATAAACACAATGAATGCTTCAAAAAGCTAGCAAAAAAATTTAAAAAAATGAAAAGGATTTTGGGGCCTGGGGAAATAGCTCAGTGAGTAAAGTACCGACCACAGAAATATGAGTATCTTCAATTTGACCTGTAGCAAGGATAAATTCACCCTGAGATGATTTCAGTGATTTACAAATAGCTGATTATTAAGAGTATAAGTTCATTGCTAGTTTACCCCTCTAACTATCTTCCCCCCACAAGCCTTATACAGTGTGTCCACCTTAGCCTCCTGTTCCTAACTGGAATTGGGAGCCGTGCTTGATTTACATCAAGTGCATTTCTTCAATGTGCAAGTCACTCATTGTTTTCCTTTCTCTTTAATGGTTCCGCTGATGGCCAATACCAGCACCTGACTTGTCAGTTGAATCCCGCTTGACTTTAGCTCTAGTCCTGCCGTCAATGTCTATACTTCCTCTAGTCGTATACCATTGAGTCACTGGTGATGATATCCTTATTTGAGATGACTTCAGGACCTAAGAATGGCCAATTTGGAAGGCAGTTTAACAGTTTTTAGATACAATAAAAGGACAAATATTTGAATCATGACTAAGTCAGAGACATTAGTTCACATTACCAAAGTAAATGTGACTTTAAAAAAAGAACAAGAACAAATCAGCATTACTGCCACAAACTATATCCTATGTATTTTGAAATGCAGTACCGTGTTCATGTTTTACTATAATTACTAAATGATATAAAATGTTCATTATGCAGTGTTAGAAACTTTTCATTTAAATTTTGGTTTTGCTCAAAATGTCACTGGTTGTAAAACTCTCATCGGATATTGCAAGCAAAGACTTTCAACATTTGCCTTTGTTACTTTCTTTTCCTCATTGGGAATTAGAAGTTGAGTATGTTTGTTAAATAAAGGTCACATAGGGAGATGGCTGCTTTTGGAAAATGCCTGCTGCACAGGCCTGGGAATCTGAATTTAGATTCCCCAAACCACATAAAAACCAAGCAAAGACGTGTTCCCTACCCTGGAATGAGCAAGAGACAGGGAAATCCCTGAAAATCATTGGCTGGTTATCCTGTCCCAACCCATGAGCTAGATTTAGTGGGAGACCGACTCAAAACTAAAGGCAGAGTGAATATACCAACATATTCTTGTGATTTACACATGGACACTCACACATATGTGCATGTATACCCACATGTATAAACATCTACACTAAAGAGTACATATACCAAACATACATGCACGCACGCACACACACACACACACACACAGATATCATCCCCATAAAGACTATATCATGGGATTGTGAGAACAGGTGCACACAACGTGCTCAGTGACCTGCCCAGATCCCATGTATCGAGGATACTAAACTGAGAAAGGCTTTCTGGCTTTCTTTGAATAATTCTGTGACCTATGCTGGAGTTACAACCCATTCCTGATGCTAATATTGAAGAAATTCAGTCTCTGTATCTTCTTGGTTACTAACTTCCTCAACTGTTTATCATTTTGGATATCACACAATAATCCAAGAAGAGAGAGAGAGAAAGAGAGTGAGATAGATTTCATGGTACATCACACACCCTGGAAGGTTCTACTCCCCATCCATGCCTCCGACTTCGACAGCTGTTCCCTCTGCCCACCCACCCCACCGCTGAGGTCAGGGTGTCTACTTGGGAAAAAGGGAAGGCGTGCAAGTGTGTTCTCAGTGATCACGACCTGTCTCACCCTCACAAACACTCATTCCAAAAGGAAAATATGTCAAAGGACTTTCATTGCAGTTATCTTCTTAGCGCCAGAGATCATGGTTAAGGTCACTTTGCATGCATCTATATGCTTAGGAAAAAACTGAGATTTAAGGCAAATTATGTATATATGTCAGTGTTTGTGGAGTGGTTAGAATGTACAGCAGTGCTGGTAGGGCATCAGATTGCCTAGAGCTTGTTTACAGGTGGTTGGGAGCTGAACTCAGAACCTCTGTAAGAGCAACAGATGTTCTTAACCAGTGACCTATCTTTCCAGCCCAGAAAGGGAGATTCTGATGGAGACATTGATGTTGCACGGATAGTTTCAATGCCAGAGCACTCACTCACTAACTGCCACTTCCAAGAATTGCTAGAAATTAAGGCTGCCTGGCTAATACACTATTTCATGTGATATCTGTAATGTTAGTGACTCCACAATGTGATACGCAGTCTGAGTAGCTCGTGATATCAGCCCTCTCAGATGAGATCACGCTCCGAGGGAATGACTCTCAATGTCTAATCACAGGGGAAGAGACAGATAAGCACAATAGCAATTTATACACTCCTGATGTCAGTGATAGCTGTCAAGGTAACAAGCACCTATATAACACTAGATTCTTCCTCCTGATGGTAAAGCAACTCTGGGCATGTAAATCATTTTCTCAGGAGGCCCATCAGTGTGCACTCTATGAAAAAATGGGAGTCATAGTCTTCTTTAATAGCCCTGTGACACAGCTTTGAAATGTCCCATACTTGGGCCTTCAACTCAATGCGGAATTATTATAACCACAGAGCCCCATATCTGCATTTGACTGGCTGATTGGAGAGTTTCCTATAATTTTCATTTCTATTTTATTGTCCTATCAAAACAAATTGTGTACAGTTGGTAACACTGGCCTTCAGGCTATGAAAACAAGGAAAATCCCCTGGTTGATTTATTTGGTGTTGAGTGTGCATATTTTAAATTTTAATAAAAATGCCACATTGCTAATATTTTAAAATTCATTATAACTAGGGTCAGGATATTACAAGTTTTGTTTTTTTCTTATACATTAGGGTTTAGCCATTTGCCACCCAACCCATTTGTTCTTCACCAATGTCAGTGGAACTATATTGATTATTCTTACCATTTATCCAAATTCTGCCAAAATATAAGATATATATTGGGTTAGGTTTAAGGTTAGGAATGTAATCCAGGGCTTCATTAACACTAGACTATCATCTTGCCTATGAATTATACTTAAGTCATAAAAAGATATAAATCTGCATGAGATAAAATCATTGTCCCCATTTGCCTGTGTTATTCTGTAAACCTCAGAAAATTACTAATATCAGAAACAACTACAAATAGGAATTATTCTCCTTTAGTAGGAATAAAACCTTCTTAAGCCAAATACTGTTTTGATAAGGTCACAAATAGGAGACAGCAATAAAGACTCAGATGAATCTGAGCATGGTGACACACACCTGTAATCTTGGCACTTAAGAGACAGAGACAGGAAGATTGCTACAAGTTTAATGTCATACTGATGTACATAGTGAGTTCAGAGCAGCCAGGGGTATATATTGAGACCCTGCCTAAGAAAATGGACTAACATTAACAATAGCAATAGAAAATTCAAATCAGCATTTTAAAAGAGGATTCAGAATTGATGTGTTACACTGGAAAAAACTGACAGCTTGGAAGGCTTGAAGTCACATGAAAACATTTAATTTCAATACCATTTTTACATTATCATTTTGTTTTTTATTATCACCTAGTTCTGGATTGTCATTTACTTTATGTTGATATATTGCCATGATTCTCACCCGGGAGAGCAATGACAGTGCCTCTACTCTGTAGTGAGTTACTCTCCTGGTATCTGTCTAGGCTGTGGAAGTAGAGAATACATCGAAGAAGTTGACCATCACCAAAACATTAAGCCACATAATGATCACCCTGAAGACAAAGGTTTAGGTGTTGCCTTGGAGGACATTATTTTTCAGACCCCAAACTGCTTAAGATGGTGGCTTAATTCAATTACCAAAAAACCAAAAAGCTGATTATGTACCATTGCAACATATGCAGCAGTAGCTGCTTTTCTCCTTGGGAGAACACAGGGGACGCCTCGCAGACAAGCAGAGGAATCACAGAAAGGTTAAAAGGATGACTTAAAGCTCCTCTATTCAAGCCCTGTGCCCTCCTGATGCTCATCCAATATGGAAATGAGGGAGTATGTTTTTCTAATTAATTATCAGAGGGCCCACATGCTTCTCAGGATTAAAGCTACTTGATTTAACATTTTACCTGAATTTTTAAAAAAATCAAGCAACACTTGGAAAATGAAGAAAAATATTGCATGTAATTTTATTTATACCTAAATATTTTGGGCATCATATTTTAGTTTCTTTTTTTTAAGATTTATTTATTTATTATGTATACGACATTCCTTCCATGTATACTTGCAGGCCAGAAGAGGGCACCATATCTCATTATAGATGACTGTAAGCCACCATGTGGTTGCTGGGAATTGAACTCAGGACCTCTGGAAGAGCAGTCAGTGCTCTTAACCTCTTGAGCCATCTCTCCAGCCCCCAATTTCTTATCCTTTTAAAATAGCTTTTAAACTTTTTCTGTTTTTATATGAATGAGTCATTCATATTATATATAAATTTTAAAATACATGATATGTTATAATACATAAATATATGTTAATATATTCAAAATATGTATGTTATAATATATAAAATATAAAACATATATATACTTTTAAAAATGTTTTAAAAGTTTTTAGTACATATTAATGTAGTCACCAAACTTTAAATAATATCTAGTACATATGTCATAGCACTGTATGAAGATATATAGTCAATAATTATCCTAAACTCATGTAGTCTATTTTTATTTAAACTATTATAATTATAGAAGTCTTAATTGTGCATACTTTTATATTTTTAATAAATTCCTCATTGTTTCTTCAGGTTAAAAACTTCTTGGAAGTTATTTACTGAGTCAGAGGTCTATGAATGGGAAGGTTCTTAATTTAAATTAAGTTGATCTTCAAAAAGATGCTACTGAATTTCTACTCTAGAAAAAGTTCAAACACACACATACACAAACACAAAAACACATTCACACACGCACACAGAGATACCATTACAAAGTCACACAAAGGCAGATAGTCAGACACACAGACAGAAACATACAAACAAGTACAAGCACATACTCACACAGACACATATACAGATACAGACAAGTAGACACACAGATACACACAGACACATAAACCCATAGACAGACATACAAATACACACAGGCAGGCAGTCACACACACACACATAGACATGCACACATAAAGATACATACATGCAGAGACACACAGAGACATACACACAAAGATACTCATAGGCACACACATGCATACACACACACACAAGTTAAAGAAGACATGCATTCATTCAAAACAGGCATGCAAATCATAATCAAATTCTATTTATTTATTTATTTATTTACTTACTTACTTATTTATTTATTTAGTTTAAACAGGGTTTCTCTGTGGCTTTGGAGCCTGTCCTGGAACTAGCTCTTGTAGACCAGGCTGGTCTCGAACTCACAGAGATCCGCCTGCCTCTGCCTCCCGAGTGCTGGAATTAAAGGCATGCGCCACCACCGCCTGGCTCAAATTTTATTTTAATAGCTCTTTGCAATCACACCACAGTTAGCAATTTATAAGTTTGTGCTTTTATGATTCAGTCAGAGACAGCAAATCTTGCTGTAGTATCTAATTTTCAGTCCTTTTCAGGCCGTGCTATCCTAGGAGAGCAAAGCTGTGCTGAGGTTTGTTTTGTCTTGCTACTTTTGTCGAGGTAGCTGAAGTGGTCTGATCTATTTTTTTTTTTTAAATAAATGAGCTATCCCTTAGGATTCTTTTAAGAAAATGCAACAAAACAACTTAGATTCCTTGTGCTACTCCAAAGAAAACATATAAATTGCTTTATTTATGGCCTCTTTTATTTTTGAAAACATTTTGATAAATAGGATCCTAATGGGAAGTACCAAGGCATAGTCAGAACCTACAGTTTAATGTAAGGTTTATCTTTGAATGAGGACAAAGAACACCTGGAGGACACACTCACAGAGCTAGTTTGATTTCCACCTTGCATGATTGCAAGGAGTTCCTTGATTGAAACAGGAGGCTTTCTCGGGGAAAGACAGAAGCGCCTGATAATTACTTCTGACCCTGGCAGTAGGGGTGCTACTGTCCTGACCACTGATAGAGCTGATGCGCATGACTAAAATGTTGTGTTTTTTCTGTAATAAAGTGATCTTAAAAAGGAAAGCATGGAGGCGTACCCTTTCTTTCCTACTCCTTCCCTTTTTTCTCAGCCACCAACACCCGAAGGCACTCTGTACCTGGAATCCTGCTGACCATGCCAGACTGGAAGTCAGATGCCAATGTATACCGGTGCAGTTTACCTGGCAACTCACTCCCCATGCTGACCTGAAAATCAGGCTATCACCATGGCTATTGATTGCTCTCCAGAAATTGATAGTAAGGCCCTATTGCTGAAGACAATACCTACATAATATATTTAATATAGAGATGTCAAACTGATGCCTACTTGGAGCCTTCATCCCTGATGGGGGTGGTGGTGCTAGAAGGTATTCTGCAGGATACCAATGGAAAAAGATAAACAACAAACCAGTTACAATCTACGATGGTAACCTGGTTGCAAAATGCTAGTGCAATAGTGGCATAAATCTTGTGAAGGTAACTAACCAGTGGCGTTACGGCCCACTCCATGAGATGAAACCCATCTCTGATACTGCTCAGTTGGCCAAGAACCTGAGACTAAATAGGCCAGGGACCTAGGAGAATACTCAACTACAGTTATGCCCAAGCAGTGGTTATTATAACCCCTTCACCCTTTTGGGGGTCAAACAACCCTTTCACGGAGCTAGCTAAGACCATGAGAAAACACAGATTTTACATTATGGTTCATAACAATAGCATAATTACAGTAATGAAGTAGTAAGGAAGATAGTTTTCCATTATTGCCACGTAAGGAACTATATTAAGGGGTAGTGGGATTAGGAAGATTGAGAACCACTGTGCTAAAGAAATGTGGAGTCAGGTATCTCCTAATGTCTACCATACACATAACCGAGCCATCACGAGAGACACTTCCTTCTGTAGTAGATAGGAAGAAATACAGAGACCCACACCTGGAGAATTTGTGGAGTGAAAGATCTTTTAACGCTCAGTCCTCAACAGGATTTCTGTACTAAACCCCTCCCTCAGGGCTCAAGGAACCCTGAGGAAGAGGAGGCAGAAAGGTTATAAGAGCTAGAAGGGACGGAGGAAACAAAAGAAACAAGACTTTCTAAACACATCAGGATGGACAAACATTTGAACCCACAGAAACTGTGGCAGTAGACATAGGACCTAATGGTCTATGCATACTACCCATGGAATCTATGTCACATGGGATCCCAACACTGAAAAGGACATGGACACGTGCCTGCATTCCTAACCCAGAAACTATCTGCAATTTATCACTGCTTGCAATGGAAAACTTGGTTGTTTTTCTTCAACAGAGTCACACTGAGTATATAAACCACTCAAGTGCAGGCCCCATGCCCAGCAATAGATTGCCAACAGAAAACTAACTCAATGATTTTCATGGAGTTTCTTTGTATCATAATGTTTTTGCAAAGTACTTCTTTTTCTTTCTTCCTTTCTTTCCTTCTTTCTTTTTTCTTTCCTTCTCCTCCTCCTCCTTTTACTCCTCCTGCTCCTCCTCCTCCTCCTTCTTTCTCTTCTTCTTCTTCTTTCTCTTCTTCTTCTTCTTCTTCTTCTTCTTCTTCTTCTTCTTCTTCTTCTTCTTCTTCTTCTTCTTCTTCTCATATTGATCTTCTGTTTTAGTGGGAATTCTGTGTCTGTGATTGTGTGTCTCTGTGTCTATATGAATTTCTTGTGCTTTTTCTTTGGCTCTATTTCTTTTGTTTATTTTGTCCTATTTCAGTTTGTTTGTTTTTATTTTAAATTATCATCACTTTTGTTATTATTATTATTATTATTATTATTATTATTAGTTAGAAGCTGGTTTATTTTCTAAATAGTGAGAGGAAGAAATGATGTAAATTTGAATGGTAAGGGTGATGGGGAGAATCTGAAAGAATTCATGGAAGGGAACTCCCGAGCAGAATATACTATATGAGAAAATATATTTTCAACAAAAATCAAAAAGCAAATATATCTAAAATACACACACATCCAAAACCTGAGAGCATAAAATTTCTGTAGGCTATAAGATGGATGAACTTCTACATGTTATTTTTCTTTTTTTTATTTTTTATTTTTTCCATTCAAAAACATAAATAAATAAATTTTTTTTTTACATTTCTTCCCCTTCTTCCGGTCCCCTCCCGCTACTCCCCCCACCCCTCCTCCCTCCCCCTTCTTCCTTAAAAGAGGGCATGGTGCCCTGCCCTGTTGGAAGTCCAAGGCCCACCCCCATCCCTCCCGGCCTAGGAAGGAGTGCATTCAAAAAGACTCGGTTCTCAAAAAGATAATACATGCAGAAGAAATAGGTCCTGGTGTCATTGTTGATGGGTTCTCCATCTGCCAACTTTCGCCGCCACATTCAGAGAGTCT
>PVIU01031836.1:0-14313 GCA_004026605.1 Ondatra zibethicus
GGTAGAGGTGCAGTGTCCTGTAGAACAAAGAGGCCGGGGGGGATGATCTTGCAGGAGGGAGGGAGGGAGGTTTCAGGGTCCTGTGGAACAAAGAAGCCCGTTTGGACCTTACCGGTGTGCGCCACTGATCTCAGTGCAGGAAGATAGAGTCATAAGCTCCTCTTTGTAAAGACAATACATACTTCAGATACTGGCAGAGGAATTAAAGTTGGAACCATCATAGAAGCCTCCTACATGCATACTAGTTCTGATAGTATCTAAAGGTACTTTGCAAACTGAAAAGGGAGAACGATAATCTGTTGATGCCCACGAAATACAACAGTGCCAAATGTGGCAAACTATCTCTAATGTTATAGTAGTGACACTTATATCTTAGGAGCAACTAATAGCTGTCTGATCAGATTTAAAACTTACTCAGAAGGGAGGGATTCATGTCTGATATTATAAACCTAGTCATGACTGGTGAGGCCAGTCTTCCATGATAGGTGAGGTCATGGAACCTAGAGGACCATTACTTCCAATTTCCTAAAGCAGTATAAATTTTCATTGCATTTTACATGCTTTTCCTTTTATCCATGATAAGTATAGCTCTTAGTCATCATCAATGAAACTTCATTTTGCAGTAGATGGAGACGGTTACAGAAATTCACAAGTGGTGAAACGGCAGAGAACAAGTGAGCATGTGATGCACAACCCCAATTGATACATCTACAACACAACTCCTATACTCTAGTGTCAGGGAATATCACAAAAGAAGGGACAGAAAAATTGTAAGGGTCAGAGAACATGGACATCTATTGCAAGATTGTGTATTCTGTATATGACAGGAAAGGTATGGTATATCCACGGAAACTCAACAGTATGGCTACATAAGCAAGACATGAGAACTAAAACCAGTTGGCATGCCCAAGTGAATGGGAGAAATTTCACAATATCACAAGAAATTTCACAAGAATTCTAGGTAATTAGTGATCCATGAGAGATGTAGAATCAGCCTTCTCTGAAGACAAGCTCCCTAACTGGTTATCCAATACTGAGTAGTCTGCACCAAGCACCTATACACATAATCAGCATTCAATGTACACAGCAAGATGTATTTATATATTTATATTCATGTATACAGTAACAATGATAATTAAAGAAAAAGAATAAAGCAAGCAATAGCAATAATATATTAAAAAGGAGGGCTTGGAGGTAAAGGGAACAGTAAAAGAAAACACAATAAAGGAAGAGGGACTGAAAATTATCAAACTACCAATTCTCCCTCTTGTGAAATATTAGTTGAAAATGTGTCACATTTGTTTATGCTGTGGCATATTGGTTTAATGATGTGAAAATTTGTTGCGTTCATTTTTATAATTTCTTTTATTTTTAAAAAAGAAAACAAACTGTCTTTTTTATTATATATAGCAATCCAAGTTCCCACTCCCTCTCCTCCTCTCATTCCCTTCACCTATCCCCCAAATCCACCCCCATCCACTCCTCATAGAGGGTAAGGCACATTGCTTTGGGGAAAGTCCAAGGCTCTCCCTACTATATCTAGCCTGAACAACATATCAATCCAAAGAGAACAGGTTCCCAAAAAGCCAGCCCAAGCAATACAGATAAATCCTGGTGCCACTGCCAGTGGCCCCTAAGTCTGCCCCAGCCATACAACTGTACTCACATTCAGAGGTACTAGTTCTTTTTTGTTGGTTTAAATAATGTATTTTTTATTGATTTTTATTGAGCTCTACATTTTTCTCTGCTCCCCTCCCTGCTTTTCCCCTCCCCATCAGAGGGACTAGTTTTAACTTATGCTGTTTCTTTCCCTGTCCGGCTGGAGTTGGTGAGCTTCCATTTGCTCAGGTAAACTGTTCAGTGGGTGTCTCCATTATGGTCTTGACATCTTTGTTCATATTCTCACTCTTCCCACTCTTCAACTGGACTTTGGGAGCTCAGCCCAGAGCTCCGCTGTGGGTCTCTCCCTTTGTTTCCATCAGTTGCTGGATAAATGTTCTATGGAGATATTTAAGACAGTCATCAATCTGACTACAGGCCAAGGCCAGTTTGAGCACCCTCACCTCTATTGCTTAGGGTCTAACAACCTAGATGCCCCTCAACCAAAGAATGGATAAAGAAAATGTGGCCATTTACACATTGGAGTACTACTCGACCGTAAAAAACAATGACATCTTGACATTTGCATGCAAATGAAAGGAACTAGAAAAAAACAGCCTGAGTGAGATAACTCAGAACCAGAAAGATGAACGTGGTATGTGCTCACTTATAAGTGGGTATTATCTGTAAAGCAAAGGATATTGAGCCTATAGTTCATGATCCTAGAGAAGCTAAGTAACAAGGTGAACCTTAAGAAAAACATACATAGACCCACCTGGAAAGCGGAAATAAACAAGATTGCCTGACAAATTTGGGAGCATGGAGGTGGGGAGAGAAGGGAGGGTGAAAAGATAAGTGAAGCAGAGAAGGGGAGGGGGGAGGAGAACTTGAGGGACTGGGATAGTCAAGATGGAGGAAGGACAGAGATGAGAGCAAGGAAAGAGATATCTTGATTGAGGGAGCCGTTATCGGGCTAGCAAGAAACCTGACACTAGAGAAATTCCCAGGAATCCACAAGGATGACCCCAGCTAAGACCCTAAACAGTTGTGGAGAGTGTTGAATTCTTTTATGTTGCATTTTTTAACTCTATGAAGCTGTGTTACTTTGCCTGTCTATAACACCTGATTTCTCTAATAAGGAGCCGAATGGACAAAAGCTAGGCAGGAGAGAGAAACAGGCAGCACTGGCATACAGAGAGAATAAATAGGAAGAGAAGAGAGAGATGGAAGAATGAGAAATGAGGAAAGAGAAGGATGACACCAGGAGCCAGATACCCAGCCACACAGTCAGTCATGGAGATAAAGGGAAAGAAAGATATATAGAAAGGTAAAAGCCCAGAGGCAAAAAATAGATGGAATAATTTTTGTTAAGAAAAGCTGACTAGATAAGCCAAGCTAAGGCTGGGCATTTATACATAGGAATGAATCTCTGTTATCTATTTGGGAGCTAGGTGGCAAGCCCCCAAAGAGCAAAAAGTTAGAAAAAAAAAAGAACTACACACTCTCTCAGTAGTTTTTAATTTCCTCACTCAGGGATAGGCCAGTATTGAATTTCTCCATTTATGTTGGGATTCTAGCTGTTGTTATAATTGTTCAGCTCTTTTTTTTAAAGTAGCCATGTTGTGGAAATTTTATGGGTATTTCATCCCTGTCATGGCTAGGAGGCACATGTATACACAGTAAAGAGATGACTGCATTTCTATGACATAAGAATTATACCATAAGATAAAAAAGACCAATAATCTAAAAATTAAGTAAAATTCCTAAGCCCAAATTGATAACATGATAAAATCAGATTTTATATGTTTTTCTACTAATAGGATATGAAAGATGATAGCTCTATTTTAAGTATTGAAGATACCACACCAGAACAGATAGAATGGCCCAGACAACTTCCAGAGCAGTTCGTAAGAAGGAAAATATAGGTCAATAGCTCAGTATGTTGGATAAGTTTTGAAATCTAAGGTCAGTTTCTCTATGATGCAGAATAAATGGGAATAGAAAACAAAAGAATAAATTTAAAATAACTACATGGAGGATGGAAAACATAGAGGTAGTTTCCGTACCTAAAGAAGTACCTTTGAAAATAGGGAAAGCTGTGTAAAATTAAGGTAAAATAGCAGATAGAAATGGATCACTACATACCAAGTGAAAATGGCTTTCAAATGACTAATTACTGAACATATAAATATCTGTTTCTTACCTCCACAGTGATAGAGTCTCACAAGTATTCACTTTCTCCCAGAAAGGTGTTTATCTACAACAAAAATAAGCCTTCTGTCAGCTTTCTCCACTGTATACTGAAAGACTATGAATAAACTACTTATCTTTTAATAAGCAGCAGGTATAAAAGCAAGTGACTTAGAAATATTAAAAGCATAAGTGCTAGAACTTCAAGCTGGGATCCTAGTCAGTTTGGATTCACACCTTCTTAGGCCTGGATGGAGGCGAGAGGGCCTTGGGCTTCCCACAGGGCAGGGTAACCTGCCCTCTCTTAGGACTGGAGGGGAAAAGGGGAGGGGGAGTGGGGGAGCGGGAGGGAAATGGGAGGAGCGGAGGAGGTGGAAATTTTGAATGGTACTATGTATAATGCAATAATAAAAAAATTAAATGTGAAAAAAGCATAAGTGTAGGGAAAGTTAAGTCAGGCAAATATAAACAAAATGAAATCTGACCTGTCAATATTAACATTCAAGGCAAAAAGTTGGTTCTAAGGCAAAAAATCACTTTCAGAGACAAGAAAGTCAATCTTTGCTGATGACTATTATCCTTGTGGTGGTTTTTTTTTTCCTACAATGTGCCAAGCAACATGAAACTGGGACAACTAAACACTTCAAATATAAAATACATATTATTTGTATCAATAATTCAACTATAAAATATACTTAACCAAGAACGTGTAGAAATACCTAAGAAAAAAGCACACAGTTTAAATGAAAAATACAGAAAATGAAATCTAAAAGATGAACAAGTCGTCTTCTAGAATATGAAAACTTTACATTAAATATATTTCCATTCTTACCAGATGTGAAAATTTAGTGCAACTCTGATCCAAAACAAATGGATAATTTTCAAACCTCCACAAATTGTTTCTGAAGTATAGAAAGAGGAAGGAAGATAAATTTATGCTATTAGACTTCATATATATTACAGACACAACATTAATATCATAATATAAAGATTAAATATAAATGCACCAAGGAAACAAATTGGAAAGCCTGGAATGTATTTAAGTATTAAAGGTACATTAACAATGATACCAAAATTCTCTCATAATAGACTATTTTATTTTTTTAACCATGATTTGGAACCATTTCTAAAAATACCAAATTTGAATTATATATTGAAGAATGAAAGGAAGAAATACTTTAAAGAGAATTTCACATATAATTGCTATTTTGGTGTGGGGGGACTTTATAAACATTAAGAAATAAGCTTTAGGAATGTAATTTTAATTTTATGTATGTCAAATGACACCATAAATAAAATTAAAAGGCAATAAGAAAGAAAATGTTTACAACATATCAAAAGAGTTTATATATTAGACATAATATGCATTATTCAACATATGGAAAGCAGAAACAATTATTTTACAAATAGAAGTATACAAACTGAAACAGAAATTTTGAAACAAGACTAATTTAACACTTAAAAGTCATATCATAATTATTAACATAATTATACCATGAAATTTTGAGGTTATAGTGAAATGGGGACTTACATAACTATTGGTATAAATAAAATTGTACAATGTCTCTGAAGACAGATTTATTATATGTATTATTCATTACCTGCCTCAAGTACAAGCACAAAAAATGTGTACATTTCTGAGTTAGCAGTCCAATTGCTAAGAATTTATGAAAAGGAAATAAGAAGTTCTTAAAGGAGATATTAAGTAATACAAATAATATTTAATGATAGGTAAGAATTTATTCTAAACAATGGCATACATGTGACATTTTAATATCCACAGTGTCTTTATAAAGTTAGCATGTTATATATGAATATGAGGGAGAGAGAAGGTAAGTGACTTACCAAGATCACAAAGACAGTGAGCTTGAAATCCAAGATTCAAATGCAGGCCCCTGTACTTTTAACTCCTCAGCTCTTGAACTATATCTCTATTGTTTGCCTGTTTCTTTTTGGCTTCTAGAGGCTGAACTCATTAAAATATAGTGGTTAATAAAATATAATATGATAATTTGGAAATATTCCATGTAGCCACAAAATTCATAACAAATTATAGAGAATGACAGGAGCATGTTCATCACTTACTGCCAAGTGAGAAGTTGTTTTACATCCATAGAATGTGTCCACATATTTTTGGATGATGTTATTGTAAAAATGCAAAACCTGCCTACAAATGCATCAACAAAAATAATGAAAGCAAATAGTAGTATTTTTTTTCAACAGTGAATGGAACTGAGATTATGTTCACTGTGAACATCTAGCTTCTGACATGTCCACTATGAACAGGTGGCTAAGATCATTGGTCACAGTTTCTTGAGATCAGAATATACCCTTGCTTATTATTATTGAGACAGCATTTCTCTGTGGCTTTGGAACCTGTCCTGGAACTAACTCTTGTAGACCAAGCTGGCCTTGGGATTAAAGCTGTGCACCACTACTGCCTGGCAAAAATGATCTCCTAACATTCTCTCCATTCTTTATTTACTTTGTTACCACCAGAATACTGACTAGTTTATATGCCAACTTGAAAGAAGCTATAGTCATTGGGAGGAGGAAACCTCAATTGAAAAAAAAAAATGCCTCCATAACATCAGGCTATGGGAAAGCATGTGGAGCATTTTCTTAGTGTCTGATTTGACAGGGCTCAGTTTATTGTGTGTGAACCCACTCCTTGGCTGGTGGTCCCAAGTTTCATAGGAACACAGACTGAGTAAGGCATGGGGAACAAACCGGTAATCACATTCCTCCATGGCCTCTTAAAAAAGAAATCAACAAATCCCTTAAAGAAAACCAAGAAAAAGCAATCAGACAGATAAAGAAAATAATTCAATCCTTGAAAACTGAAATAGAAACAATAAAAAAAACACAAGGGAATTCTGGAAACAAAAAAAAATATGGGGAAATGAGCAGGAACCACAAATGCAAGGATAATCAGCAGAATACAAGAGACAGAAGAGAGAATCTCAAACATTAAAAATACAATTTCCACTATTGTCAAAGAAAACATTAAATCTAATAGATGCTTAACACAAAATATCCAGGAAATATGGGACACCATGAAAAGACCAAATCTAAGAATAAAAGGAATAGAAGAAGGAGAAGAAGTTCAACTCAAAAACACAGAAAATATATCCAACAAAATCATAGAAGAAAACTTTCCCAACCTAAAGAAAGATATGCCTAAGAAGATACAAGAAACTTACAGAACACCAAATAGACTGGATCCCAAAAAAAGTTCCCTTGCCACATAATAATCAAAACACTAAGCATGCAGAATAGAGAAAGAATATTAAGAATTTCAGAGGAAACAGCCCAAGTAACATATAAAGGCAGACCTATCAGAATTATACCTTACTTGTCAATGGAAACAAGAAAGCCAGAAGGTCCTGGTCTAGTGTTATGTAGACATCAAGAGATCATGGATGCTAGCCCAGACTACTATACCCAGCAAAACTTTCAATCACCATAGATGGAGAAAAGAAGATATTCCATGACATAACCATATTTAACCTATACCTAGCCACAAATCCAGCTCTATACAAAGTACTGGATGGAAAACTCCAACCCACGAAATTCAGCTACATCTAAAAAACACAGACCAGACAATACATGATCTCACAGCAGCAAATCCCAAAGAAGGAAAAACACACACAATAACATCACCAACAACAAAAATTAAAATAACAGGAACTAGCAATTACTGGATATTAATATTCCTTGATATAAATAAGCTCAACTCACCTATAAAAAGGCACAGGCTAACAGACTGAATACAAAAGCAGAATCCATCCTTCTGTTGCATACAAGAAATACACCTCAACCTGAAAAACAGACATCATCTCAGAGTAAAGGGTTAGGAAAATATTTTTCAATCAAATGGACCTAAGAAACAGCCTATGCAGCTTTCCTAATATCTAACAAAATAGATATCTAACTAAAATCAGTGAAAACAGACAAAGAAGGCCATTTCATATTTGTCACAGGAAAAATTCATCAAGAGAAAACCTCAATCCTGAACATTTATGCCCGAAATACAAGTGTACCATCATATGTAAAAGAAACATTACTAATGCTTAAACCAAACATTAAGAGTCACACACTAATCGTGGGAGACTTCAACACCCCTCTTTCACCACTGGACAGGTCTGCCAGACAAAAACTTAACAGAAAAATAAGGGAAATAACAGGTGTCATGACTCATATGGACTTAACAGACATAATAGAACATTCCATCCAAACATAAAAGAACATACTGTTTTCTAAGCACCAATATGGAACCTTCTCAAAAATTAACCATATAGTAGGTAACAAAACAAAGTTTAACAGAAAAAAAATGAAATAACCCCATGTATCTTATCGGATCACCATGGCTTAAAATTAGAATTCAACAGCAACACTAGTTTCAGAAAGCCCATAAACACATGGAAATTAAACACTACTCACCTGAATCAACAATGGGTCAAGGAAGAAATAAAGAAAGAAATTAAAGACTTCCTAAAATTCAACGAAAATGACCACAAAGCATACCCAAATTCATGGAACACAATAAAAGCAGTGCAAAGAGGAAATTTCATGGGATTAAATGCCTACATAAAGAAGCTGGAAAAATCCCACACTAATGAGTTAACAAAACACTTGAAAAGTCTAGAATAAAAAGAAGCAAACACATCTGGGGGGACTAGAAGGCAAGAAATAAACAAACTGAGGGGTGAAATCAACAAAATAGAAACAATGCAAAGAATCAATGAGACAAAGAGTTAGTTCTTCAAGAAAATCAACAAAATAGACAAACCTTTATCCAAACTAACTAAAGGCAGCAAGAGAATATCCAAATTAACAAAATCCGAAATGAAAAGGGAGATATAACAACAGAAATGGAGAAAATCTAGAGAATTATCAGGTCATACTTTGAAAACCTGTACTCCACAAAATTGGAAAATTTAAAGGAAATAAACAATTTTCTGAATAAATATCACTTACCAAAATTAAATCAAGACCAGACAAACAAATTACATAGACGTATAACTGCTAAAGAAATAGAAACAGTCACTAAAAGTCTCCCAACCAAAAAAGCTCAGGACTAGATGGTTTCAGTGCAGAATTCTACAATATTTCAAAAAAAGAACTAGTACCAATACTCCTCAAATTGTTTCACACAATAGAAACTGAAGGAACATTGTACAACTCTTTTTACAAGGCTACAATTACCCTGATACCCAAACCACACAAAGGCATTACTAAGAAAAAGAATTACAGACCAATCTCACTCATGAACATTGATGCAAAAATACTCAATAAAATAGGGGCAAACCAGATCCAAGAACACATCAGAAAAATCATCCACCCATGTTCAAGTAGGCTTCATCTCAGAGATGCAGGGTTGTTTCAACATGCAAAAATCTGTCAATGTATACCTCCATATAAACATAAAGGAAGAAAAAAAAACATGACCATCTCATTAGATGCTTAAAATGCCTTCGATAAAATACAACACCCCTTGATGACAAAGGCCTTGAAAGAGCCAGAATACAAGGAATAGACCTAAACATAATAAAGACAATATAGAGCAAGCCAAGAGTCAACATCAAACTAAATGGAAAGAAACTCAAAGCAAAATGAGGAACGAGACAAAGTTGTCCACTCTCTCCATATCTATGCAATATAGTAATTAAGGTCCTAGCTAGAGCAATAAGAAAACAAAAGGAGATGAAGGAAATACAAATCAGAAAAGAAGTCAAACTCTCACTATTTGCTGATGATATGATAGTTTACATAAGTGAGCACAAAAATTCTACCAAAGAACTTCTACAACTCATAAACACCTTCAGTAATGTAACAGGATATAACTCAAAAAAGCCAGTAGCCCTCCTTTACACTGATGATAAAAGCGCTGGGAAAGAAATCACTAAAAAAAATGGCATCTTAAAATTTGCAGGCAAATGGGTGAAGCCAGAAAAAATAATTGTATCGAGTGAGGTAGCCCAGACCCAGAAAGACTCACTCATAATTGGCTTTTAGATAAAAAGCAAAGAAAAACCACCCTACAGTGCACAGCCCCAGAGAACATAGGCAGCAAAGAGGACCCTAAGAGAGACATACATGGATCTAATCTACATGGGAAGTAGAAAAAGGCAAGATCTCCTGAGTAAATTAGGACAGTGGGGATCATGGAAAAGGGGAGGGAGGAGGAAGGGAGAGTAATAGAGAAAAATATACAGTTTATAAAAAAAGAATTGTACCACTTGGGTAATAATGTTACACTTCTTCGGGTGATAATGCTCCCTCCAAGAACCATATACTATATTACTGAATAAAAATCCCAGTGCCAGTCATGGGACATCTCCATTCTAGTTGACGGTCAGGGGCTCAAGTTATTCCCAAAACAACAGAGGCTATTGCCATTGCCCCTTGTTGCTTCCCAGAAGTTGACAGTAAGACCCTATTGCTGAAGAAATCACACAATTTAGACACATTACTCAGAGGAAACAAGCTGAAATTTACCTGTTCACTTCCCCACTCTGGGAACTACCTCTCAAAATGGAAAAAAGTTTTATACAAGCTGTCAACTGTTAAGCCTGAGAATCATAACATTGACCAGTCTGGCAAGAGATCCCCCAGATTTGCAGTTGTGTCACTGGCATCTTGGAGTTAATCAACAACTATCTAATTGGACTTAAGACCCATTCAATACGGGGAATTTGTTCCAGATGCTGTAAACCTAGTCATTTATCCATGTCTGGAAAGGTCATAGACCCTAGAGGGCAAACTAGAACTACCACATTCCTAAATTAAAGAAGAGGTCATGAATTTGAAAGGGAGGCTCACATGAGGAGTGGGTGGGTAGAGGCAATGGTATAAATGGTATACATACCTACTCATTCATTTATTAACAAAGATATTTTAAAAAGAAATCAGAGTCTTAAAAAATAAGTGCAAATAAAAAGCACACTATCACCAATTTGCCACATTAGTTTAAAAAATGCACTCAAGAGAGGTGTACCTATATAAAGATATTGGGTTTACATTTCTTAAGACCCTTACCCAGAGAGTACATTGATATTAGTTCATTGGCGCTTGTAGTAAATGAATCAGCTAGCATATTTTTTAAATGTTTATCACTATTATTTACAGACAAATGTAACATGACGGCCTACTTGTTGGGGTTTCTGTCCTGCTTGGTTCCCACAGCTGGCAATCCCAAAGAAAAATCACACAGGGTCTGCATTAGGTTATAAACTGATTGGCCCATTAACTCAGACTTCTTATTAGCTCTTATCACTTATATCAACCCATTATTCTTATCTATGTTAGCCACATGGCTCAGTACCTTTTTCAGTGGGGCAGGTCACATCCTGCTTCTTCGGTGGTCTGGGCAGGAGTCTCAGGAAGAGCTTCCTTCTTCTCAGAATTCTCCTGTTCTCCTTGCCCTGCCTCTACTTCCTGTCTGGTTGACCCGCCTATACTTCCTGCCTGGCCAATCAGCGTTTATTTAAAACATGATTGACAGAATACAGACAATTCTCCCGCACCAGACAAATGAATTAAAATAGAGTTAATTCAAAGATTATATTAAGCAGAAGTCTAAGTAGATGAAATTGAAGCTTAGCATAAAGGGCCAAATGGGAATAGAAGAGAGAGACGGTAATAATAATACCTTGGATTTGTATAGCTCTCATCCTCCCACAGCACATTGTGGATGTGAGCAGCATTTGTAAAAGCCTGGGAGAAGTAAATGCAAGTTTAGTTTCTGAAGCCTGGATTTCAAAAGCTATCACAAAAGGGACTGGTCAATAGAGAATCAAATTCTTAAGACCAGTTTTAAAAGGTCCACCTAGACACATATTTCCAAAATATCTTTGCAATTCTTGTTAACAGAGCAGATTTCTGAAAATAAAATTAAGAGGCATTTGTTAAAGTGTAAGGAACCAAATAAATAAATAAGAAATGGTGTATTAATGCAACTGTTCTTCAGACATGATCAGTAAAATATTATTGTGGCCATAGTTCCCTAGATTGCGTGTCTTAAGGTGACCTCTGAACTCCCGAATGTTTCACATAAGCCTCATGAGACATACAGTCAGCACATCCTACCTGCAATCATTTGAATTAATTATGGAATTAGTTTCACCTATCTCTCTAAACACCATTGAGAATCACTGTAAGAGTCCAATAAAATCCAGATTTGGGGTACTTTTTATCAAAGAATCTAATTCAATTAGTTTTATACTAAAAACCTATGTTTTCATAAGAATTTGCGGTAATCTGGTAGGGAAATTTCAAATCTAGACTGTGTGCCCTTCCGTTAAATAGTGGCAAGGATGACTATAGCAATTACAGCAATAAAAATATTGAGTTGACACTTTTCTATGACAGAATTTTAAAGCCTACATAATTCAGTCTGGGCTTAGTTACAGTTAGGGAAAACTACAGTAGAACAAAATAGTTACTTGAAAAAAATACTAACTGATAATGTACATCCTTAAATGTAGTTATACTATAGTTATAAACTACAGATTCAATGCAATGCCCATCAAAATTCCAACAAATTTCTTCACAGACCTCGAAAGAACAGTACTCAACTTTATATGGAGAAGCAAAAAACCTAGAATAGCCAAAACAATCCTGTACAATAAAGGAGATTCTGGAGACATCACAATCCCTGACTTCAAATTCTACTACACAGCTACAGTTCTGAAAACATCCTGGTATTTGCATAAAAACAGACAGGAGGACCAATGGAACCAAATCGAAGATCCAAATATTAATCCACACACCTATGAACACCTGATTTTTGACAAAGAAGCAAAGCACATAAAATGGAAAAATAGAAAGCATATTAAACAAATTGTGCTGGCATAGCTGGAAATCAACATGTAGAAGAATGCAAATAGATATCTATCACCATGCACAAAACTCAACTCCAAACAAAGACCTCAACATAAAGCAGCCACACTGAACCTCATAGAAGAGAAAGTGTGAAGCACACTTGAATGCATTGGCACAGAAGATTACTTCCTAAATATAACCACAGTAGCACAGAAACTGAGAGAAACAATAAATAAATGGGACCATCTGAAACTGAAAAGCTTCTGTAAAGCAAAGGACATGATCAACAAGACAAAACAACAACCTATGGAATGGGAAAAGATCTTCACCAACCCCACCAACAGAAGGTTGAACTCCAAAATATACAACAACTCAAGAAACTGGTCATAAAAAGAACAAATAATCCAATTTAAAAGGTGGGGTACAGATTTAAACCTCTAAATAAATGAAGCTGAAATGGCTGAAAGACAATTAAGGAAATGCTTAACATCCTTAGCAATCAGAGAAATGCAAATCAAAACAACCCTGATATTCCATCTTATGCCTGTAAGAATGGCCAAGACCAAAAATACTGATGGCAACTTATGCTGGAGAGGATGTGGGGTAAAGGGAACATTCTTGCATTGCTGGTAGGAGTGCAAGTTGTTACAGCCCCTTTGGATATCAGTATGGCGATTTCTCAGAAAATTAGGAAACAACCTTCCTCAAGACCCAGTAATACCACTTTTGGGTATATATCCAAAGGATTCTCAATCATACCACAAGGACATGAATTCAATCTATGTTCTTAGCAGCATTGTTTGTCATAGTCAGAACCTGGGAACAACCTAAATGTCCCACGACTGAAGAATGGATGAGAAAATGTGGCACATTTACACAGTGGAGTACTACACAACAGAAAAAAGTAATAGCATCTTGAAATTTGCAGGCCAATGGATGGAGCTAGAAAACATCATTTTGAGTGAGGCAACCAAGACCCAGAAAGGCAAATATCATATGTACTCACTCATAAGTGATTTTTAGACAAAGCAAAGAAAACCGGCTTACAAATCATAATCCCAGAGAACCTAGACAACAATGAGGACCCTAAGAGAGATATACATGGATCTAATCTACATGGGAAATAGAAAAAGACAAGATCTCCTGAGTAAATTGTGAGCATGGGGACCATAGGAGAGGGTTGAAGGGGAAGGGAGAGGAAGGGAGGGGAGCAGAGAAAAATGTGGAGCTCAATAAAATCAGTTAAAAAAGGATTATGATATAAAAGAACTTTTAAATAATTGAGGATTAATAGAAAATAGCACCACTCAGGCATTCAAAGTTTCTATTACTTCTCTAACTTGAAGAAAGAAAAAATGTTTTCACCTTCAGCATTCTTTCAAAGGTTCTCAATTGCGAGAAACAATAGAGCACTCCAAATCTTTAGCTTCAGGGAACTTTTCAAGACCTATGTTCCTTCACACATAACCGCGGGGCCAATATAAAGCAGAAATAATAAGCTTATCTTTAATTGTCTTTTTTTCCATACATTGTTTTGTTTTATTTTTTCCATTCAAGAACATAATTAAAGAAATAAATTTTTTTTTCCTTTCTTCCCTTTCTCCCGGACCCCTCCCACTACCCCACCACACCTCCTCCGTCCCCCTTCTTCCTTGAAAGAGGGCATGGTGCCCTGCCCTGTTGGAAGTCCAAGGCCCA
>PVIU01031837.1:0-14573 GCA_004026605.1 Ondatra zibethicus
AGGAATCATTTTATTGATTATTTTCTATCTTATGTCTCTGGGCTATCCAGCCAGTGTCAGACATGGGCTTTCTCTTATGGCAGGGGCTTCAAATTAGACCAAAGACTCAGTATTTTAAACTATCAGTTTTTCCTGCTTCATTTAGATGATGTGGTTATCTAATACCCAGTAATCAACCCTGAAAACACACATGCAAGTAAAACTATATAGACTGAACAGATTGCATATATGTGAGGCCATGAATTTGAGAGAAAGCAAGAGAATGGGGTACCTGAGAAAGTTTTGAGGAAGAAAAAGGAAATAATATAATTATTATAATCTCAAAAATATTTTTTAAAAGCCAAAGACCTAGAATAACCATGCAATGTTCAATGCAACATTACAGAATAACTCTCCGAGCTGAACTTTATAATGTGCTGCCCCAGTCAGGACAGCGTGGAAGAGAGCAAGCATAGACAAATGGACACTTGTAGTCGTGCAGCGAGAAAGCACCGTTTGCAACTCAGGAAACAGGTTATCTCCTGTGGACCAGGGAGGAGGGATGATGCACATTTCCCCTGTGCTCATGGCTAGTAGCCATGTTACGCATAGCAAATGCAGTTCACAAGTGTCAATGATCCATAAAAGTGCAAATCCAGAAAAAATCTAATTATATATTGACAGAAAAGACTTTTTTTTTTAAAAAAAATCTTAACTGGTCTGAGTTTATAATTTGATTATTTAGTTTTGTGGAAATGTTAAAGATGTCATGAAAATAAGATCGAACTCAATGGCTTGTAAGTAATGTGGGAACAAGATTAATTTTTAATGCTTTGTAGGTCAAGGAGTTGCTGGGTTGGTCTGGGATCTCATAATAATTTTGGGTGAATTATTTACTCAAACATGTATGTATTACCTAATGCAAATCCTGAATATTTTAGTGTTGTCAAAAATCTTTCATTATTTTGCTATTTCAGCCTGAATTTAGTCTTATAACCTGTTCTCTCTTCCTTCCAAACCCTAAAACTTACATAATACTGATAAATAAGAATATTCTTTTTCTGCATTCCTAATGATACGATAGATTAAGTATTGACTGAAATAATAAAATAAAAGCATTTAACAGAAATTATTTAAAAGAACTCTTATTTTATATAATCTTATTGTATAGCCTGTGCATGCTAAGCAAATGCTCTGACCCTGATATTTTGCCACACCTCCCATGTCTCACTTTAATTGTTGCTGTGCTTTAGGGTTCTCTTTTGCAATCTCTCTGCCTGCTTTCAGCCCCATACAGGACTTCGATAAATCTCAGTATACTGAGATGCAAGTGCAGACAGCCCATAAGTCTTTCACAAACCCACAGTCTCTATTTATAAGCTGTTATTGATCATTGTCAGAGGACTCTTATCACAAACAACTCAGACTCCACATATTAAATTTCTTTACTATATTTCTTGAGTAAACTTTTTCAGTTATATTTAGTTAACGGCAAGATCCTCTTTCAATTATATTTGGTTAATGACATTGCTTATTACACAGTTCCCTGTAAGTAAGAAAATCGGGTGGTCTATAAAGAAATAGCCACATCACTTTTGAGTACGGAGAAACTGTTCTTCCTACTGTTGATATCTGTTTATCCCTCCCCTTCTCTGGTCCTACTGCTACCTGTTGGTGTGTACTATGGCTTGCATATTTATGTCACGCCTAGCTTCCTCTTTGGAAGCATTACTCTTCAGTGAAATGGCAATAGGAGATGGAGCTATTGGAAGTGGGAATCCTCATGAGTGGGAAGAAAACACTTAGAATAAATGAGAAAAGACACTGTCTGAAAACCAGGAAGAGAACTCTAACAACCACCCATGCTGGATCCTTGAGCTCAGCTTTTCACGCTACAGAGTAGTTTAATTTCCGTTGTTTAACCCACACAGCAGTACCAACAGTCCACAGGAGCTTGTGGCATACCACCCCACCACTTAATAGTTTAAAATGCTGTATTATTATTGCTTGTTTCTTGGGCGTTGATGGCTTTAGGTAGACAGTTTTACATGGACACTGTCTTTTAATGTCGGATTTGGTTTTGGGTTGAAGTCATTTCAAAGATGGACAGAAGTAGATACAGGAAACTTCACGGTGATGGCTAAGCAACACCTGTGAGTGGCTCTTCCAGAGAGCCTGTCCTTCTCATAGTGCAGTGGCTGCTTCTAGGCAGCAGCGTTCTAAAAGCCAGTGCTTCGAGAGATGGATAGAAAAAGCCAGAGGGAATAGAAGGGCTCTTCTCACAAGTGACAGAGCCTCCCTGCTCCCACACTGTTGGCCACAGCAGTGACAAGACAGAGAAAAGTTGAAAATAAGCGCTCCTCAGCAAGGAGCTGAGTTGCAGAGAGGCAGAAGGGACAGGAGCTGTCTTTTGCAACTCTCTTTGGAAAACACAATCTTAAAACCATCACATCTTTTCTTTTGTCCTTGCTTGTAACTCCTCAGTAGGTGCCGGGTCAGCTGAGTAAGTGATTACTTGTTGAATAATCTTGCCATCTAACCAGTCCTTTCCTTTGCCCCAGTCATCCGTTTATCTAAAATAGTAGTTCTTAAAGGCATGTGGCAACCATTAATGAGCCATGTTATTTCTGCCCCGTCGGGCTGTTGTTGCCTTGGCACTCAACCTCGCCTCTTTGTGATTTCCTCTGCTCCCTCTCTCTTCATTTTATATCTCCTCTGCTTATTTTTCTCATCACTCAGCTCTCAGCTTGCCCTCCTTCATCACAGCAGCGGCTCTGGGCTGTGCTCAATGCTGATTGTCTTTCCCATCCGTCTCCCACGAGCTCCACTTACTCAGGTTTTTTTTTTCCCCTGCATGGCACTCTTACAGTACACATCACATTCCTTATTTATATTATTTACTTTTCATGTTCCTCACTGAGCAGAGCAACTGGAGGTCAAAGGCAGTGTTCTGGTCACCTTGACAGCATCATTACCAAGTCTGATTCAGAGTCGGCTATCAGTAAGTGTTTGTTTATCGAGATACTTATGATTTTAAAGATCTTGGCTTTTTATATGGGTCAGAAGCAAGAAGATGAAGCAGCAGCAGCAAATATAAAATTCATTGTTGAGACTCCAGCGATTTGCTTTGGTGCAATTTGAGAATAAGTCTATTGGCCATATGGAAGAAAAAGAAATGCCGTAGGATTTTGGTAAATGCAATTGTGATACGAATCATGTATTTAAAAACCAGTGCAATGTTAAACATGATACAACTCTACAAATGATTTAATTTAAACAAATATAAAGAAAATAAAGAGAGAATTCTTTGGAGGATAGAAACCTTTGAATAACTATGATATACTTTGAAAATGGCTGCCAAAGTATTTCTATTTCTGAGTCTGTCTGTCCTGATTGTGTATTTCAGAACCAAAGGGAATAATCACAGGATAGCCTCAAGGACCCAACAGTCTACTGTAAGGTAGCCCTGATATAAAGCTGCGTTAATTACCTCGCCTCTATAGCACACACCCTGATGCATTGCAATGCATCAGGACATTGCAATGTTTTAGGACATTGTGCTAGTTCAGGTCCTGTGTCTGTTAGTACCTGGGAGTTCTTTTCATTTTTTTCTTTTCCAAAGCACATTTATAAATGTAAATAGTCACTAGCTGGGTACAGTTGTGCATGCCTGGAATCTCAGCACTTGGGAGGCTGAGGCAGGAGAATTGTCCTGAGTTTAAGATTAATCTCTGGCTACAAAGCAAGATCCTGCCTCAACACATATCCCACCAAAAGGGGGAAAAAGAATTACAAAGGAAAGCCGTCAATCATGAGCCTGTAGGTATTGTACAAATGAATACGGGGTTGGAAAAAAAACTGGCAATAGTAAATGGTCCCTGAATCCCTGGTACCTCTGGGAGTGCTTGCCTGTGTTGTGTCCCACAACATCACTGCACCCTCTGCTCTGAACTCCACTTGTGTTGTTTATGATGTGATACCACCTATGGCCGAAAACACCTTAGCACAGAGTGGAAACTGCTGCCTGTATGAATGGAAGGTTTTTTTTTTCCTGCACAGTTTTATACTCTTACAGAAATACAATGGCTTAATTAAGGAAGATGTGTTTTAATATTTTTCCATTGTCATTCCTCAGCATGTGAGAATCACATCAATATGTCTTTGAATTTTACTGTGTTTGACTTTAATATTGCTATTTGAGTTACTGACTTGAGTTTCATAAAGATAATTCAATAAATTTCAGCTAGGGATTAGGACAAAGTTTCCAATTTTGAAATCACGCTGAACGTAATTCTGCCATTTTGTATTGTGCCTTCACACAAAGTTGCATGCCCAGCACAAGACAATTATAGGATCAAAATGAGAATCAACTCAGAAAAAAAATGGAGATGCTTAATGATCCCAGAATAACAAATATTCAGTAAGAATAATTGCCAAGATTTAATTCTTTATGTGAAAATAAAGAGGCATATTTATTTTATTAGTATATAAATTTGTTCTTTGTTTGATAAATGATAAAAGTGTCTATATATTAAACAATTGTTCTAAAATAATTTTCTTTGGAATTTATTTTCAGTAAATATTTGTACTCCTGTTTTATATGTTTATGTAGCTGAGGCTGTATACAAATTTCTCTGGGGACAAGGGATTGCTACTGGAAAATGTTTAAGAAGGTCTTCCCTGGAGCACCTGGCCTTTTCAGGAAGTTCTGAGTTCAGAAAATGGCTCAAGTTTGGGGGTTGATTGAGGGTGCCTGGCTGTCTTTTTGAGCGGTCATGTGGTGTTTTTCTGCTTGTACAGATGTGGCTCTGGTAACTTTCCATCTTCTGGGAACACACATGATCAACTTGCTGGCAGCATAGATCTGTGTAAACTCAACCCTTTCAATGGCTGTTTTCACTCACTCCCCAAGGAAGGCAGTTGTACTCACTTGGCTATGGTGCTTCAGTCTGCCTGCCTGGCCTCAATGCCAGGAACTGCCATCACATCATGACCCTTGGGTTTTCCTCCTTCCCTCCCTCCCTCCCTCCCTCCCCTCCTGCTCTCTCCCTCATTCCTTTCCTTTATTCTCCATTCCCTTCTGGGTGTGCGTACCTGTGTGGAGGTATGCACACACCTGTGCCTATGTGTGCGAGAGCTACAGGTTGACATTGGGTATGTGCTTCCACATCTCTTCACCTTATTTTTAGAGCTTTGGTCTCACTAAACCCGGGGTTTGCTGATTCAGCTAGATAAAGAGCTTCAGGGAGTCTTCTGTCTCCATTTCCCCAGTGATAGAATTATAGCTGGACTCCCAAACGCCAAAATATGGGTGTTGTTCATCCAAACTCAGGTCAGTATCTTCCCAACAGAGCTGTCTCTCTAGTCTCCAGCCTTGGCATGTCTACATTTTAGCCAACCAGCTTGTGCTGGTTTCGTTAATTTTATTAATTGTTTTTCAGCTTGACACAAGCTAGAGTCACCTGAGAAGAGGAAACCACAATTGAAGAGTCTGTGGGACAGTTTCCTGATTGGCGGTTGATGTGGGAGGGCTCAGTGCTACCCCTAGACGGGTGGTCCTGGGTCGTGTAAGGAAACAAGCCGAGCAAGCCATGGGAAGCAGCCTGTAAGCGGTGCTTCTCCATGGGCCCTGCTTGGCTTCCCTCAGGAATAGATTTTAATACGTGAGCCAAAGGAAAACTTTTCCTTCCCAAGTTGTTTTTGGTCAGTGTTGTATCACAGCGATGTAGACCGAAACCAGGATGCAGCTAAACAAGGTCCTCTTGGATCCTCTGAGTGTCGCCATTAAAGTCAACACATTTTCTACGGTCATCTCACCCCTTAGGATCTAGTCTCGCACATCTTTTCAATTTCTTTTAGGAAATTGATGTAGGTCTTTTGGGATGTGTTTTCTATCTCTCACCGTTAGGGGGCACACTGGGACTGGCGTCTGGTCACAGGCCTGTAAGGACAGACTGGCTGTGGGGCCGGCCATGAGGAGGCCCAGCATTGCCCGGCACATCACTGCCAGGGAGGGTTCATTACAGGTCCCTCTGACAATTGGTGGCTAATCCCTTCGGACTGGATTGGAAGGGCTGACTAGGTGTTCCAGCTCGCATGCCAATGGGCTCGAGGCCCAGGAAAAGCCCGTGTTTCATTTTGAGTGTGAACGCAGAAAAAAGAAAAAAAAAAAAAGGATAACCGTAGACAAAGCTAAGAGCGGAATTTTAAGGGAGCCAAATTTCGGTACCATATTTAGAGAAAGTTGTGGAAGGTTACAGCAATTTAAACACAAAGCAGATTCGAGGAGAAATTCACTTCTGCAGAAAGCAGTGTGACGGTGACGTGGGCCTTATGACAGCTAACACGCGGGTCTAGGTCCAGCTACCAGTGGCTTCCTTTTACAATCATCGATCCAGGTGTGTGTGCAAGACACCTGTTCACACTGTCATTACTCCTCATTGGTTTGGGAGTCACATCCTATAGGGCCGTGTAAAACTGCAATGTGAGAAATAAAAAACAATTTAGCCACCTAGATGGCACTAGAGACATCACTGCTCAGGGGATGGACTAGGTAGGAGCTGCCCGAGACTCCAGTCCTTCCAACTGAATGGGAAAACAGAACTTCCGTTCTTTCTAATGCCCTTGCTTCATTTCTTAGTTATTTAAATTAAGTTGACAGGGTTAAGAAATATTCGCCTGTCACAGCATTTACTTGTAAATGATAACAGAATACGTGTCACATTTATAAAAAAAATAGTCAATCATTAAACACCATTCTGTAAAATATTAAATGGTCCATGTATTTTCCTTTCTAAACATGAAATATTCATGGGGTTAAAATTTTTATTTGAAGCTTCGTAATTTTTAAAGAAGTAAACTAAAAAAAACCTGACAGATGACTGAGATTAAGAAACATTTTAATCCATTTACTTTTCTACATGTTTGGATTATTTGGTCTGTTCGGTTTTGATCATATCATAGGAATGCTGGAGTAATAGCCAAAAGTTTTCTTGTGTGTTTTAGAGTTAGAGGCAGGAAAAGCTATTGGAAGTTGAATTCTCTGGTTCTAATGATTGGCATTTAAAACGTCAGGTTAGAGATGTGGCGTAAAAAGAACTTAATTTTCTCTTCTCAACTCAGCCTGGGGTGCTGAGGAGGGCATGGTTGTGAGTGAGTTTGCTGCAGGAGAGAAAGGAAAAGCTGGTCTCGTGTTCTTCAAATCGGAGGAAGGCGGCTTGAGAAACATGGTAAAAAGCTCTGACCTCTGAACCAGAGCAGGAAGAGTTCAGAGCAGCAGGTGCCTGTGACCATGTCCATGGCTTTAGCGGAAGGATACAGAATGACTCTAGGCAGCAGGTGGAGGATCAAGGTAAAAGTCAGGAACTAGACGATGTGATAGGAATGGACTTGTGGTAGGCGGGGTCTTAGAGGACACGCTGTCTGGTAGTTAAATGCACAAGTCAGAAATTATTATCAAAAAGGAAGATTGCAGGTAAAAGAAAAGCAATAAAAACTGTTTAGATCTGTATTTTCTGATGCAGCTAATGAGGGAGAGGAACACAAGCAAACTGGGCTAATGGGATAAACGCATTAAAAGACTTTGCCTTGTATCCGACGTAGTGGGCTGGCATTATGTTGAGTTTTATGTATTTGGAAAGCACAGCTTGACTTACATTCCTGCTGTAAAGCAAGAGTCAAGATTTCCCTTTCTGAGAAACTCCAGTCAACTGCAGTACAACAGACTGCAGTGTCTTCAAATGTTTTGTTGTGCTCTTGTCCTGTGAACTCTTTTTGTTTTGCTTACAGAAGCCATTTTCCCCTACAAATCTTTTTATTTAGTACTGGTTACTGAAAAATACACTTAGAAGCACAGTTACTCAAGCAACTTGCTGTTGTACATCTTCTAAGCTGCTGTAGCTGTATTTTCCACAGTTGTCAAGGAGGTTTGTGGTAAGGGATGTTGGAGTGGAGGAGGAAAATTAGATTTCTGTCCTAGATGTGACCAGTCCACATGGAAGCACACAGCAGATGAAATGCTGTTAGGGAGTGCCCATCGGAATGCCTCTGCCCCTTGTGGTTGTCTCCTTGCTCAGATCCAGGCTTCACCATGAGACAAAACCTTACTTGCAAAAATAAAATCATTATGAATGGAATCTGAAAATAAAATAATTGCCAACACTGTAAGAATGACATTCTTGGCCATCATGTAAACTGATTCCTGTTAGCTTTCTTGGCATTAGATTATTTGAAATTTGCTTTAGTTAATAGAATTGCTTAGAAAGATTATGGTATTGAATGCATGCTGTAGCTTTCATTGATCCATTTCAACACTTATAAACTATATAAATGATAGATCAATATTAGCATTTCATTTACTAATTTTAAAAACAAAATCTATAATAAACCACGTACATTGTATCTGAAGGTGTTTGTTTGATAGTTTTGTATTTCTTAAATGGAACATAAAGAGAATAATTTATTGTCAACTAGGAAAATAATTCAAACTCTTATAGCTTGCTCACTTTATTATTGTATACCTAAAGGGCATTTAAATTTTTCTTTTTGAAACATTCCTTTCTATTGGTACATTTGTTTTATAAAGCCTTTTTACAAGAAAGTATATTAAAAAATGAAATAAGGATCTGCTATTCACATAATGTTCTTTAAAGTAACAGGATAATCTAATTAACAAAGCAAAATAATACCAGATATTATGAGTGGTGCAACTTTTATAGATTTGGTAAGGAAATCAATGAACTGCTTAGCTTCATCACATTTCAAAGTGTTATTTTCATGAATTAAGAAATATATCCATATGTAATTCTGACTTTAACAGACATTCTTATTAATTATTTATCATACATCTTTTAAAGGATAATCATAGGTCTGCTAAGAGACTCAGCAGGAAACAATGCTTGGCACAAAACCCGGCCACTTGAGTTGAATCCCTGGGACCCATATAGATACAGTGGGAGGGAGAAGAGCACACATGCACACACATACAAATACACGGATGGACTTAAAAAGATGATCATTTATTATTCGCATTTCTTTATCCAAGTCTTATTTGTAATTTCAGAAGCATTAATGGTTTAATTTATAAATGCAAAGAGTCCTGCAGCACATAGCCCTTAATGCAATTTCTGGCATTAAGAATGTTCACTACACATTTCCCTTCAGACTTAAGAGCTGGCTTTGCCAAACGCGATGCTGCCTGATACAGATCATGTGGCAAATACGATTAGTATAAGTTTAACAATAAGTTTTTATGGTATATCGTTATTAGAACCACTTTAAATCATCACGAGTTTCATTTTTGTCTTCATGGGACTAAACTCTTCATTGTGTACATGTACATTGTGTAGTCTAATTCCTCCCTCCCTTATTGCTACAAGCTATTGCTGATATAAAATGATCTTTGAGTCAGCTTTGATTAGAATTTTGGTATTGATTAAAGTTAGCTGATATATAATGAGTTGGTGTGGGTGGTCCTTCTGTCTATGTGTTGCTTTTATTGGTTAATGAATAAAGAAACTGCTTTGACCTATAGCAAGGCAGAACTTAGCTAGTCATGGAAAACTAAATTGAATGCTGGGAGAAAGAAGGCAGAGTCAAGTGAGAAGCCATGTAGCCCCTCTGGAGACAGACTCCCGAACTTTACCTGATAAGCCACAGCCCCATGGTGATACACAGGTGAATGGAGATGGGTTAATTTAAGATGTGCGTTAGCCAGAAACACGCTTAAACTATTGGCCAAACAGTATTGCAAATAATATGGTTTCTGTGTGATTATTTCGGGGCTGAGCAGCCGGGAACTAAACGAGAGGCCTCTCCTACAACAATGAGTATATGTGGAATATATTGTCTTTTCTAGTGAAAGAAAGATAAGCAATCTATCTTGAAACCATACCTTGAAACCATATCTTGAAACTCCTTACCTGTTGTCCTGGAAAAGCGGTCCATGCACAAACATTTTATATTTTGCTGCTGAATGCCTAGATCAGTCTCCATAGAAAAGACTGAAATTCTCTTTCTCTGAGGTTCCGACCACTAGAAGTACTTCCTGTGCTACTTGGGGTTGCCTCTAGGTAAAGGAGAAAGACGTATAGGTGAAACATGAACTTAGTACCTAGGATTAACCTATAGAACATCCTCAGGGTGCCATGGCAACCAAGATAGGAGAGATGGACCCCGTAGAGGAAGTTAGAGGGGGCTGCTGTTAAGCCTTTCTTCACTCAGACTCTACAAGTCTCTCTCACCTCCTGTTTGATGTAACCATAAAGCGTCTTCCTGTTGGATCTCTATTTTATCATGATCTTCCACAGTTGCCGAGCTTTTTAGGAAGTGGTATTTCATAACAGATAGTTAAAAACAGACTTGTTAATTGGGTCAGCTGTAAAGTCTGCTAACTTTTTTCCATTGTTCGGTTTTGAGAAATCTGCTTTTCTACGGTGTCTCACTCTTCAGGCTTTTCAGTGGGTGACCCTCATGTCGTATATTTAAAGATGAGATACCATGAATCCAGGACTATTTCCTGGAGCATCTGGAGAGTTGTTTGGAGTGGCAGGTCCAAAGCTCAGTACTCCCTATCACCAGAAGATGTCACTGTCAGGCACAGAATGGACTAAGGGAGATGGCCGGTAACTTCTCAGTGCTCCTTTGTGTCTCTCATCTTGCTAAATCTCCTCTGGAGTTCAGTGAAAGAAAACACAGGAGTGAGGCCTTGTCTCCAAGTTGACAGGCTCTGAAAAATTACTACATTCAGAGGATACACATGCCAGACACACGCCGACAGTTTTATATTAAAAAAAATCCCACAGCAGTAGAAAAATTCTGCTTTGATTAATCATTGTGTAGAAATTAATAACTACACATTGCATCTGCATGACTTCTGCAGAGGAGAATGTCTATTGTATGTAACTTTACGTACTACCTATCAACTAAAAAAACCCAGACTGTTTTGCCAATGCCTGCTATTAAAGTAACAGCTCATTTAAAGCATTGGGAACAGGCTGCCGACATACACATTTTAATTTAAGAGGAATGGATGTCACAAATAGAATAAGCACAGCTCATTTAATTGTGAAGATGCTGCAGTTTGTGTTCTGGGAGACATTATCATTGAAGTTTGCTTCAGTCTTGCAAAGCCTTTGTGTGTGTGTGTGTGTGTGTGTGTGTGTGTGTGTGTGTGTGTGTATGTGTGTGTGTAGGCAAACAACCAAGACTGGTAAGAAAGCCTGTTCATGGCTGAAGGATGTTTATTTGAGGACTAAATACTGAGGGCAGGAAGTGGATACGGATTTAAATCCCAGGTGACAGAAAGGATGGGATAGGAGGTATTTGTACTTTGAACAGCTGGACTGGACTCAGGTCCCTGGCTGGTTTGACAGGCAGGGCTGTCAAAGAAAAAGCAATTAGGCAACATTAAAAATATTCTCAACTGGGTAACTTATTTTTAATGTAAAAATTTGCTATTTTTGCTTTTTTGTTCATTTAGTCCTACATTGAAGTCTACTTTAGTACATGTCTCTATATGTTGAAAAAGAGCTTTTATTATTATTCCTATTTTCATGTGAAAATATTGAAATACAAGGTTAGTAAGTTATTCAGAGTTACAATGGTAAAGAGAGACCAGCATGGGACTTGCTAAGTCAGGCATTACAGGGCTGCTTTAAAAGCTTTCTAAAAATAGCTGGGCGATGCTGGCACACACCTTTAATCCCAGAACCCGGGAGGCAGAGGCAGGACAATCTCTGTGAGTTTGAGGCCGGCCTGGTCTACAGAGTGAGTTCCAGGACAGCCAGGGCTGTTTCACAGAGAAACCCTGTCTCGAAAACTAGTCCTCCCCCCAAATAAAAAACGATATTTTTTATGCATTTGAATGTTTGTCTGCATGTATGTTTGTGCTCCACATGGGTCCTGGTGCCTGAGGAGGTCAGACAATGGCATCAGATTCTCTGGAACTGGATTTAACAGACAGTAGTGAGCATCCATATTGGTGCTGGGAATCTAACCTGGGTTCTTGGTAAGAGCAGCAGGTGCTTCCCTGAAATGCACGGCTGCGCCTTTTGCTGAGCCATCTTCCAGCCCCTACAGCCCTAACCACAGTGTCTCACAGGCTTCCCTGAAATGCACGGCTGTGCCATTTGCTGTTTGTTTTCTTACCACTCTGCTGTAAAATTTATTGTTAAATTTTCCTGCTGAGAGTGGGGTCCACAGTGAACTCTCACTCTGCTCCTAATCTGAAGCTGTGCACAGAACGGACTAATTTAGGAGCAGATGGTCGATCTTCCTTTTGTCATTCTGAATGTTCAGGAAATCAGGGACCATTTCACCCTTCTTCAACACATAGTTTTTATTTTTTATTTTTTGAAAAAGAATGACAATTGGTAGTTAAGGGGTCACCAGAATCTAAATGCCTTCAAATTGTGATCTGGTTTTTAAAAACTGTATATGCATGTTAGTGTATATTAAGTGCACAAAATCATGTGGGTTTTCTTTCTTTCTTTCTTTCTTTCTTTCTTTCTTTCTTTCTTTCTTTCTTTCTTTCTTTTTTTCTTTCTTTCTTTTCTTCCTTCCTTCTTTTTGATTTTTCGAGACAGGGTTTCTCTGTAGCTTTGGAGCCTGTCCTGGAATTAGCTCTTGTAAACCAGGCTGGCCTCGAACTCACTGCGTCTGCCTCCCGAGTGCTGGGAGTAAAGGCGCGCCAACCACCGCCCAGCAGCTCTGGATTTTCATACATGTATACAGGCACGCGGTTGTTAGTGCCCCCATGCCCACCACCCATACGTGTTTCGCTTTCACTGCTTCTCATATCGATCCCTGCAAGTTCTTCTTTGATTTTCAAGTCTTCTCAAAAAATTCCACGTATGAGAGACGCGTGCAGTATCTGTTTGACTCTGACTTGTTCCACTTAAAATGACCTCGGTTTTGAGACAGAAAAGGATTTGTCTTCTTTTCTTTTCTTGCTTTGTGAATGACAGAGTCCATTTGGCAGGCTGTGATGATGGTGGGTACTTGGCCATGGAAAACTACAGAATTTATTGTCCTGTGTATGAATGCGGGGTCTAACTTGGCACTGAACACAACAGGTTAAAGCAGACTTCAAAACAATAAACTCTCACATGCATTTCTAGAGAGGATTTTTTTTACTGTGAAAGAAATGAGAGACATGCTAAGGTAAATATCTATGCCAATTTTTATGGGTTATTGATTCCAACACAACTTTGGAATCTTTTGAGATTTCTAGAGATTAAAGGTGATGAATTATTTATCAACCCAAGGTCAAAAGGGCATAGAAGATTTTGTGCTGGCAAATAAAATAAAATAGAGATTTCCAGATGACAGGATGGTTAGATGTGGTCAGTTAAGCCAGAGTCTTAGTTAATATAATGTTTTGTTTTGAGTGTGTATGCCAGGGAAATGCCCAATCAGGTGTCTTAGTGCTTATAAAATGTATATCTTGATGGACTAATACATTTGAATATATATATCAAAGAATAAACATTTATTAGTCACCTTAATATGAGAATAAAAAACTTACAAGGGGATTTCGGTTCAGAAAAATCATCGTCAAATGTGTTGAGTTTTAGTTCTTCCATGAAGGCTTATATAGAGAGCATGTACATAATCATGCTTATTTCTTCTGCTTCTCTTACAGTGAATAATCTTGGCTAAAAAAGGAGTCTAGTTCCCTAGAGAGTTTTTGGTTTAGTTGGGGATGCAAGCCGTATCCTACGATCATCTCTCCTTGGATCTGTGAGAATGTGGCTAACGAGCCACAGAAAAGCAGCGAAAGCTATATAATGGTACAATCAAATCCACATTCATTCAGGGGAGAGGGAAGTGTAGAGCAGCCCGAGGTACAGCTCGTGTGTGGTGTGGGCTTTGGCTGGACTGTGAAGTCTGGGTGTGCTTTGAACAGGGGAAAACGAGTGCAGATGCGTCTTCAGACAGAAGCAAACGGTTAAGAACAGTAGAGCGGAGATCCTGGAACCTGCGGTAGCCCAACGCCAGCCAGCTTCCTTTAGTGGAGTTCTTAGGACAGGAAGAATTTTGATGCATCAAGAAATTTGATGAATTTCATATTTATCCCAATTACTGGAGAAAACCAATTCCATTTTAAATTCATTCTCCCATAGGAGAAGAATGTGTGTTTCCTATCAACTAAATGAAGTTAGTAATTTAATTATGTGTATTCAAAAGAACACAGCTTTGATATTTCTGAGATCAAGATTGATAGAGAAGCTGCTCTGGAATGCATCCTATGCATATTATCATAGTTTAGAAGTTGATAATGCTAATACACATTCTACTGAATCCTATGCATATTATCATAGTTTAAAAGTTGATAATGCTAATACACATTCTACTGAATCAAGAATACAACTTGAATAGTGTCTTTTGGAATGGAGGGAGTTATGAATAAAAATAGGAGTATATTTATGGATTGTTACTGAAGGTAAGAGACCACAAATTTAAAAAAAAATATTTTTGATGTGAGTGTGAGTCATGGGGGGGCAGGGGGAGGGAGAGAAAGAAAGAGGGGGGAGAGAGAGAAAGACAGAGAGCACGTGTGTGTGTGTGTGTGTGTGTGTGTCATGGGGTGGGGG
>PVIU01031838.1:0-14312 GCA_004026605.1 Ondatra zibethicus
TCTCCCCTTCCCCTGCTCCCCTACCTCCCACCTCTATCCCTGCCCCCTGGCTTCCAACTTTTGCTTGATGATCTTGTTTGCTTCCAACTTCCAGCAGGATCTGTATATGCTTTCTTTGGGTTCACCTTGCTATTCGGCTTCTCTGGGCTTGTGAGCTATAAGCTTAGTGTCCTTTATTTTATAGCTAGGGTCCACTAATAAGTGAGTACATACCATAATCATCTCTCTGTGTTTGGGTTACCTCACTCAGGATGCAGATCAAAACAACTTTGAGATACCATCTTACACCTGTCAGAATGGCCAAAATCAAAAACACCAACGATTCCCTATGCTGGAGAGGATGTGGAGTAAGGGGAACTCTCATCCATTGCTGGTGGGAATGCAAACTTGTGCAACCTCTTTGGAAATCAGTGTGGTGGTTTCTCAGAAAATTGGGAATCAACCTACCTCAGGATCCAGCAATACCACTCTTGGGAATATACCCAAGAGAAGTTCAATCATACTACAAAAGCATTTGTGCAACTATGTTCATAGCAGCATTGTTTGTAATATCCAGAACCTGGAAACAACCTAGGTGCCCCTCAATGGAAGAATGGATCAAGAAAGTGTGGATTATATACTCATTAGAATACTACTCAGCGGTAAAAAACAATGACATCTTGAATTTTGCATGCAAATGGATGGAAATAGAAATTTTTTTCTTAAACTTAACACTGTAACATTATATGCTCTATCCAGGCTTCTCGGGACTGAAATATACGGATACAATCCTTTGGATTCTGAATGCTATCCATAGCCTACTAGCTCCTAATTTGAGTCCAATAATAGGTAAGGAAAAGTATGTGTATGTTTGCACAAATTCCATTTGGTAAGGCCACAAGCAAAAGCATGAAGCAGTAATGAAAAAACTTAGCACAGCTAAGCCCGAGAACAGAATCTGCAGTTCCTCTACACTGCTACAGGATAATAGACATTGGAGAAATCAAAGTCATATTGGTGGTAGAGTTTCCAGAGAAATATCATAGTGAATCTGCTATTTACCACTAATCTACGATATAGGTTTGGGGAAAGTGGTATCCATTTGCTTTACTTTTGCACACAATTTAATACCATTACCAACACAGCACTTGGAATTTAGACAACATGAAGAAATGACCGAACAACTGGGGCTTAAGAAGGGGGAATTCATGTGTTTCTGTCTTTCAGAAAACTGTACATACTTTTCCAGAAACCAGATGCCTTCATCTTGAAATTAATACCCCTCCATATAACACTATTTGATTAAATATTTAAAAACAAAACACCAGGTGAAGACCTTCTTGAGTCATTCATAAGCGAATTAAATCCTAGTCAAACTGAATATTGGGATTCTTGTCATAAATTTCATATGTTTTTTATTATATTATGACCAAAAAGCCAACATAAAAATTGGATTTAGTGTTTTTAAATTCTTTGAGAAAGTACAAATACTTTATAACTATTTATCAATCCATCCATCATAAATCTATCATCCATCCATCTATCCCCTACATACTTACATATCTAGTATTAATATTCTACATATTCCATTTATATTTTGAAAATATGATTCAAACTAGCCTATATGAAATACTTCTATTTAAGGCTTTGTAAAGTGAAACCATAATAATAAAGTGGATGTACCAAGAATCTTACCAATGAGCATGGGATATTCCAGGAGAACATCATTAAATTGCTATATCAGTACAGCCATCTCCTAATAATATAAAGTTAATTATTACTCAATGACTGTTATTATCAATGTTGTGAGACTCTGAGGATTAAATACTTGCTATCACACCCTAAAACTGTTTCCTAGATATGAATCTTTATGTTTGAAGGGAGTGACTCTTCTATAATTCTGCAGTTTTATAATAATATCAAGTATTACTCTGCTCACACTGGTTCCAAATCATCTTTCTTAAGTTCCTTTATCAAATGACACCCAGGCCTTGTAGACCCATATAATACAATGCAATCTCACATCTCTGCATTTAAGTTTCTAATTATTCAAGTGAACTTTCAGGAATTGTTATCTAAGCATCCTGCATTCTTGGAGGCTCCATAATACTCACCAGTGGATAACGCTGGATCATATTTCTTTAAGTAATTCAGAATTTATCTAAGCAGTTTTACATTCAATGTGATGATTTCAACTGTTTGTAATGCTTACTGCAAGGAAGAAACAACTACTTTAAATCTAGAAGCATTTTTGCTATGTTATTTAGTAGTCAATACAAAGAAGATGAGCTAGCACTGCAATTTTAAATATTATATCTACATACACATCAATGTAAAATTAAATATCATTACCTGAAAATTATTTCCGGTGGATTATTGGATTTCAGTTAAAAGTTATCTATTTTTGCTTGACATATTCTTTTGTGCGCCATCCCTCTACCTGGGTAGCAGTTAGAGTGCCTTATGATCATTGTTTCAAGTCAGGACTTACACATTGGAACTCAAAAGAAGTAATTTTTAAATTATGTTGGAAGTTTCATAGCCCAAAATAATGAGAATATGTAACATAAGTAAGGACGCTTTTTTCTTTGATGTGCCCCTTCTCCCGGAAACAATTCTATAACTTAGAACAAAAAATATTGGGGGGTAAATTTATGGACTTATCACTTCGCTGAGAAAGAGGGTGGTACGCACAGAATAAGTCCGTGTGCTAAAGGAGAATATGGCAAAACCTGAGATTAATTTGAGCTCTTAAACGAAAGTCTGACTGGGTGTGAGGGCTTAGACGAATTCATAAAATCTGGATAGCCCAGAACTGTATAGAGAAGTATATTCATTCCCCAGTGAAAAACTCAGAGATCCAGCAGATCTACGGTGTCCTTGGAATGAGGACCAAGGGTTGTCGTGGCAACTGCAAGGACCAGTGAGCACAGGCCAAGCTGCAGGGTAGATGTCCCAGAGGGTGGCAGCAGGGATAGCTGATGTCACTGAAAACCAGATGGCCCCCACCTGGCATTCCGTAGACACAACATCCTGAAGGTCAGTGCTGATTGAAACTAAAGGGCTGCCACTTGATGGGAAAAAGGGTTTGGAGTGCATACGTTCCAGAAGAGAAAAAAAGTCCAAGAATTCGTGGTTCTTGAATACTAGAAAACCTGCATTTATGCACTGAGAATCTCTCTGCTCCTATCTATGAATGAAATGCAAAACAACAGGTTTGCCATTTTTAGATATAAAAATAACATACCCTAACTATTGTGCTTCTATAAATACCTACTACTACTTCTTAGGGTATTTAAACTGCCACGTTACACATAATAATTATTCTTTCTTTTTATATGAGTGTAAGAAAATCTTTATTATTTATTTTACAACCTGGCTGCAGGAACCCACTCTCCTCTCCTCCTTGTCCTGCCCCCCACAATCCCTCTGTTACCATCCTCCCATCCACTCCTCCATTTCTGTTCAGGGAGGGGCAGATCTCCCATGGATATCAACCAAACAGGGCATGTCAAATTGTAGTAATACTACACATCTCACCATTTATTAAGACGGGGTAAGGCAACCCAGAATGACAAATTATTTTTAATTTCTAAGTCTGAATCGCACATTGCTATGAGAGTACCTATCTTCTAAATACCGTACCAGCTTTCTGTTCTTCTGTTCCTTTATCTCTGCAAGAACAGATTTCATTCTTAGCTCATGTGATAGTAACTATAGTCAATCTCAAAGGCAAAAATAAACCTTCTAGTCTTGCCTGTATTACTGTTTGTATAGGACCTTAGTTAGTTTACCAGCACTGTAATTCTTAATCTTTTTTGTGTTCTTTTATATTTTTTTATTGAACTATATATTTTTCTCTGCTCTCCTCCCTTCCTCTCCCTTCCCATTCTTCACTTTCCCATCATTCCCATTCTCCAAGTTTAATCAGGCAATCTTATCTTTCTCTACTTTCCATGTAGATTAGATCCATGTATGTCTCCCTTAAGGTACTCTTTGCTGTCTAGGTTCTTGGATTGTGACTTGCAGGCTGGTTTATCTTTGTTTTAAGTCGTCTAAAAGTCACTTATGAGTGAGTACATATTATATTTGTCTTTCTGTGTCTGGGTTACTTCACTCAAGATGATGGTTTCTAGATCCATCCATTTGCCCTCAAATTTCAAGATGTCATTACCTTTTTTTCTGTTGTGTACTACTACATTGTGTAAATGTACCACATTTTCCTTATCTATTCCTTGTTCGAGGAGCATTTTGGTTGTTTCTAGTTTCGAGCTATGACAAATCCTGCTACTATGGACATAGTTGACCACATGTCCTTGTGGTATGATGGCTGAAAGCCACTTAAGGAAATGCTCAACATTCTTAAACACCATAGAAACGCAAATCTGAGATTCCATCTTAAACCTCTAAGACTGTCCAAGATCAAAAACACCGATGACAACTTATGCTGAAAAGGATGTGGGGTAAAGGGCACACACACTCCTCCACTGCTGGTGGGAATACAAACTGATATAGCTGCTTTGCATATCAGTATGGCGATTTCTCAGAAAACAAGGAAACAACCTACCCAAGACGTAGCAAAGCACTTTGGGTATATACCCAAAGAATGCTCCACTGTACCACAAGGACATGTGCTCAATACCTAATCTTTACTTATTCTGTAATTAGGTTCCGCATTTTAACACTCACATTCTACTCTAAGATCTTTTCCTAATCCTTTTATCTGATTAGGTGAGGTATCAAATGATTATATATTACCAATTCTGAGTCATAGTTTCCATCTGGGAAAACACATCCATTGCCTAATTAATCCAAGAAACAGACTCACCCCATTACAACAGCATGTGGTAAATAGTGGAGGGTGGGCCTCACTGAGGCTGGTTACATGCAATAATTTGTTGCAGAAAGAACTGGTGTGCATGTGAGTAGCTTAGATCATATTTCAATTTTCTTTGTTTTTCATTATTACTTATGGCAAATAAAAGTTTTGATGGGTTCCAAATTGTGCTAGTGCACAATTAATTTTGTAATAAAGTTATTCATTTGCTTGAACCATCAGTGTGGTTTGCCTTTTATATTTTACTACACAAAAGTGGTGATTTTCTTACTTGGTACCTAGTTATTTGTAAATATCATGAACTGCTAGATTTTTAAAAATACAATGTTGACTGGAGTGAGTGAAGGGTCACTAATATCAACTATGTCACTCTGCTATTCTATATGATAATTTAAACCTTGAAAGATGTATTATTAATACTTCTCCCCTAAAGATAAAATGAGAGTAATTTTTACCTTTCAAGTAAATCACATGATTTTATTTATTTATTTATTTATTTAATTTTTGAGTTTGAGAGTCCTGTGTGTCCTGGATAGAAGACAATGTGTCCTCTGACATCTACTAATGGACAATGATCACAGACGTGTGCAGGTGGGAAATGCTATTTCAGGGTAATAGCTCACACCTGGAAAGGTCTATTTTTTCCCTCTAGAATCTTTTTACACAGTGGTGAAAATAAACTAATTAGGTCAAAGCATCACATTGGGACTCATGAGCTATGAAGGTCTCTCTACTTGTGTCCCCACAAGAGGCCACTGTTCAAAGGCAAACAAGCAATAAACTCCAACCAGAATAGGAATCACTTAGCCATTTCTCCGTTTGGTATAATTTTCCATTGTGTTTCATTGCAATTGAACTCAAGCAATGTTCACAGGGGAAAAATATGGGGTGATAGAGAAGAAAAGAAATAGAAATGAGGAAGAAATTGAATTTCATGAAAGCATAACCTCTTCTTAGATCCAAGTACTACTACATTTAGGATACAAAAGAATTACAAATTGGGGCCACAAGCTAGATTCTACAGCTCTTCCAGGTACTTATGAATGTTCTTCAGGGGTATCACACAAAGGGATGGAAATTCCAGGCCTGCATGTATCTGCTTTTGCTCATTTTATATTTTCTTATAAAGAGGAAAAAGGGAACACAAGTAAAAATAAAACTGTAGTAAATAAGAACTTAGGGCTAGGGCTCTGGACCAGGAGAGTGCTTCCTGCTCTTCCTGAGGGCCAGAATTCCTTTTCTTGTACCATATTGTGTGGATCACAGCCATGCTAACTTTGCTTCAGGTGATCATATGTCCTCTTCTAATCACCTACCATCAGGCATACATTCACCAAACATGCAAAAATACACACAAATTTAAAGAAAATAAGCCTTAAGCTCAAAATTCCTATCATTTCCCCATGACTCCCCAGGGCTTCTTCACTCAATCCTTTCACAGCCCTGTTCCACTTTCCTGGCTTCTCTGGTGACGTTAGGTGACACAGTGAAATCTCAAGATTCTGTGCTAGGATCCACAAATGAGTAAGATATGCAGCATTTGTCTTTCTGGATCTGGGTACCTCACTCAATACAATGCTTTCCATACCTCACCATTTACCTGCACATTTCAAGATACCAGTTTTCTTTACAGCTTTATAAGGACTCCATTGAGTATATGTACCGTATTTTCACTATCCATTCATCAGCTGGAGGACATTTACGTTATGAGTGGCTGCAGGGGACACAGACTACAGAGGAGAACTCACTACCACCATTTAACTAAACTAATATATTTTCTAACTGTATTCTCTCATCAAGAAGCCCCTCTTTCAGCAGACAGAAACAATTAGAGAAATCTACAACTGGTGGGAATGCAGAGGTTAAGTGTCTGAGTGAGGGTGATATACCGACCCCCAAATTATACAAATAAAATGAATTCATATAGCTAAGGTCCTGGGACACGGCAGAAGAGGGGCAGAAGGATTGTGGGTTCCTGAGAACCTGGTTACCTGTTGCTCGTGTCTTCTTTATAAAAGCAGTAAGCTCTACCCATGAAATCTCAACAATATTGCTACCTAAGTAAGACTTATTTACTAATGCCAACACCAGTTGACATGCTGATGTAGATGGTGGAGGTATAATTTTTCACCTATAGCTTAAGTAGTACAGGAGGCCCATGGGTGGAGAGAGACGAGGAACAAGTTTCTGCAGGAATGAGCTTCCTGATAAGGTAACCAATCTAAAGTGGTCAGCTCCTAAACACTTGTATATATGAGTAATACTAAATGGGTTCAGTAGTTTTTATATACATGTATTATGCATGCCTACACTACCATTTACTCATGTATTACATATAATAAACCAAATTAAAGAGGAGCTTATGCTTTTGACAGGAAGTGGGGGGAGCACAGGAGGAGTTGGATGAAATTCCCAAGAAAAGTCATTCAAAAATATTAACTTCTATTCCCCTATCCTTTCATACAACTTTTTTATGAATGTCATAATCTCAAAATAAAATGTCCCATCATAGGTTTGCATCTTTAATGACTTGCCAGAGAGTCAGAGGCACTGCTTTAGGAGTATATGGGACCTGGTTGTCGAAAGTGAGTTCATGATGTCAGGACTTGGAGAATTATAGTTAGGGAATGATTCAAGTTCACTTTGCTCTTTGCTCCCTGGTCCCATAAAATGTGAAAAATATCAAGAATGAACTCTATGGATTATTTTCATCATGTCCTGGTGCGGGAGAATTGTCCGTATTCTGTCAATCATGATTTAAATAAATGCTGATTGGCCATTAGCCAGGATGTATGGGTGGGACAACCAAACAGGAAGTAGAGGCAGAGCAAGGAGAACAGGAGAATTCTGGGAAGCAGGAAGCTCTCTCAGCACTCCTGCTGGGACCACCAAAGAAGCAGGATGTGACCTGCCCCGCTGAGAAAGGTACTGTGGGTATGTGGCTAATAACATAGATAAGAATAATGTGTTAATACAAGCTACAAGAGCCAATAAGAAGCCTGAGCTAATGGGCCAATCAGTTTATAACCTAATGTAGACTCTCTGCATGATTTTCCTTGGGACCTAAATGGCTGTGGGACTGGGCAGGACATAAACCCCAACGAGCAGGCCCTTCTTACTACAATGTCCATTCCCTTCCATGATAGTCTTAATTATCTGAAATCATGAGACAAATAAAATACTTATAGGTGAAAAGTTATTTATGAATAATAGAGAAAATAATTTTACATAGAAAAAATAAAAAAATAGTTCAGTATTTCTTCTGCTTTATGTTTTTGTGTTTTATCAGCTTATATAAACTATAGTCATATTTAACATTGTTTTTATGCTTATTTTATTTTTAATTTTTTTATAAAAAGAGTTTTTTAATTTTTGTTTTTTTCAAGACAGTTTCTATGTGCATCCCTGACTGTCCTAGTATATGCTCTGTAAACCAGGCTGACTTGGAACCCTGAAATCTGACAGCCTCTGCCTCACAAGGACTGAGAATAAAGATGTGCACCAACAACAAGATTTACCAAATTTATTTTTAAAACAAATAAATTATCAATATTCCACCATTGGTGAATACTAAATTTAATGATTTCAAAACAAAGTACTGCTGTATCTTTCCATATATACTTTTTATATATTTACTATGGACCAGACAAAAGAGCTCACTGCTATAGAAACAATACGGTTTCTATACTCCTGAGGTGAGAAGTCTGAAATGCACTGAGATTTTTGTTTATGGATCATTAGTAGATTGGTATCCATTGAATTTCTTGCTATCCCTCTCCCTAATAATGTGCTACAGAGACTAAATATTGGAGACTTATGGTTTTGAGAAAAGATCACATCTCAGTGTACTGTTATGGTTTGGTTTTTATGTAGCCCACAGGGAGGGAGAGCAATATGACTCCATCTTTAATCTATGTAAACAACAAGGGACACAAACCCTTTCAGGATGTACTAACCCTGACTGATTACTGCAGTTATGAACTACTGAGGGCAGCATTACTGGGAGACAGTAAAATCAGAGGAGGGGAGAACAGGTACATATAGTGATATTTTATTCATGTTTTAATAAATAAAGCTTTCATAAAGATCAGAAGGGCAAGGATAAGCCACTAGAGTTCAGGCAGTGGTGGCACACATGTTTAATGGGATTTGGGAGACAGAGGCAGAGGGATCTCTTTGAGCTCAAAGCCACCTTGGCCTAGACAAGATCAATACAGAATCAAATCCAGGAGGCGGTGCCTCACACCTTTAATCCCAGTACTAGAGAGTCATACACCTTTAATCCCAGTATTTAGGTTGTCACAACTTTAATCTCAGCACGAGAGGGAATATAGTCTGCTTAGTTTGCAGTCACCCAGCCTTGGTAGAGGTAAGACTTCTCTAGAGCTTGGCTGCTTTGCTTTTCTGGTTTTTGGTTTGAACCCCAATATCTGACTTTGGGTTTTTATTATTTGTGCTGCAGGTAACTTTGAGAAATTCTCCAGATAACACAAACAGATATCTTATATTAGTCTCCCCCAATCCCATCCTTGGGGCATAAAGTCCATTCATTCTGAGTGATGAAAGCATGGTGTGAGGTGACCAGAGGGATCTAGAAAGTCAGATAAGGAGCTTAGACTTGACCTTGGAGGTGATGGAGAATGATAAAGTTTTCTGAAATGGTCCTGTGATGTGGCTCCATTTGGACTTAGAATAACAGTTTGAGTGATGTAGTAGGAAGACTGAAAAGGCACGGACTCAAGAACAGAATTAGAACTCTCCAGTAGTGAGTCAATGTTAAGGTTAAGGTAAGGATGGAAAAGCTTTCCATCCTCAAAAATGAAGCCACCCAATAGCTACCAAGTGGAGAATTTACTTATTTTTTAAAATGAGGCTTATAGTTGTCATTTAAGCTATTTTCATGTTACTTAAAAATGTATGCACATACACAAAAAGATATCTTATATTAACCATACACTTCTATAAAGAAGTTTTCCAGACAAACAGATATGTACTCATTGAAATTTTCTTAGGTTTTTAAAAGCAATCTAATATCTAGTCCCAATGTATATACACTCTCGCAAACACACCTGAAAACAAACTAAGTCATCCAGAGACAAACTTCACAAAGATATTAATGTTCTCAAATATGTCCTTGAGAAGAACCACCAGGAGGGATAAAGTAATGAAAGTCTTGTAATCTGAGATTTGCTTGAAAGTTGGTGATATTTACACTGAGGGACAAACTACTCAAGGCACACATAATGGCAATCTTTAAATATTTGAAGATCTGAACATGTTAATATTTTGAATAAGCAAAAAAGCATATCTAGAATAAATAAGCCTATATCCAATGGTGTCAAGAACAAATTCATCCAAAAGGTTTGTGCTTTTAGAAGTAGAAGTGATAAAGAATAGCCAGAAAACAAGTTTAATTTGTGCTTTAGTAACAAAGCAGTTCAATTCCAACCACAGTAACTTAGGGAGAGATAGTTTAAAAGAAAAATAATTAAATGGTTAGTAATATAGCTTAGTCATATAGTATCTGTTTGGTATGATCTAGGTTCATCCCCTAATATGGGAAAGAAGGAAGAAAGGGAAGAATAAAAGGATGGTGTAGGAGGGGAGAAGGGAAGAAGGAATCAACAATGATTAATTCTGTTTTGCAAATGAAACAATCAACTCCCAAGTACTGTACATACTGACATCTCACAATGAGTTTCATGTGTGTTTGTGGGGGGTGGTAAGGAGGTAGATCTAAGGTTTAATTGAATAAGAGACCTCTGAAGTCTGCTAATATTCCAAACTTCAAGTACAGAGCAGATAAAATCAAAGTAGCTCTCGTTATTCATTGTTAATATGCATCTTGGAGTCAGCAGCAAAATTAAAAATGATCCCGACTAACCTAGTAGCCTTCTTTGCTTCAAAGGCTCTTACTATTCTTTTATATCAAATAGGACTAAAAGATAATTTTCTCCTGGATGCTAAAGGCAGAAATTGTGTCTCTGTACAGCCTTCTTAAGCCATCAAAGTCCTGGACTCTGTTCATAAGGTTTTTTTTTTCCCACCAATTGGCTTTAAGCTACAGAATATTTGTTCAAACCCACTGGTTATACTCTCTGCAGCAACTGATGAGCACTTAATCCTCAAGCACTAGTGACTCTACTATATCCTGTATACTAGAAGACAAAGTTAACATCTTCCCTTGAAGCCATAAACCAAATGAAGGCAGAAGTCATGCATGTTTACTTTTTCTGTGTACAGGGAATTCAGGATAGTGCCACCAACACTTAGGGTTATCGTATTATTCTTTTCTGGCAATTTGTTCTCCTCTGGCTTTAAACAAAGCCATTCCTCTTGCTTTCATATCAAGTTTGACAAAAAAAAAACCTTAAGGATACCACAAACTCTAAATACATATGTTCAATATCTTAGTTTCTAAGTTGATGTCTCAAACCTGAAGGCATTTTCATTTCAATTACTCTTCAGATACTTGTAAATGAATGCAGTAACTTAGAAGATTTTGCTTATGTGGTACAGCTGTTGAGAATGTTAAATACTAGCCCAAAAGTGTATTGCCATGATCTTTGTAAATAACAACAAAGTTCTATTTTTCATTAAAATAAGAAGGTTTCCATGAAAACTTACTTCTGAAAACAATAGTAATTAGCGTTTTTTGTTGTTTTGTTTTTCTTGTTGTTGCTGTTTTGTTTTGATTTGATCTCACAATGGGTTATTTCCTCAGTGGGCAATTACTAGAGGACAATTCTACTCGAATTTCTTTTCTTCACTGAAATTTTATATGAGTCCTTGGGTGACATAAAGGAAGAATGTATTCTTTACAGAGAAACAGAACGGAGGAAAGGATGGTACTTCAATACTTTAGCAGGCTAGAATGGATACCAAATGTTTGGCTGTAGGACTCTGCATCCATTTCCATCAGTTGCTGAATGAAGCCTCTCTGATGACAACTGGGTCCCCCAAAGCACTCCATGTTACTTAACATCTCTAGGTCTATTGATTGGAGCATGGTTATCTTTTACTTTATAGCTAATATCTCCTTGTGAGTCCATACCATGTTCTTCTTTCTTATGTTTCTCAGAGTGTTTTTTCTGGCTCAATCCATTTGCCTACAAATTTCATGATGCCATCGTTTTTAACAGCTGAGTCAAAAAATTGAGACTTATGTATCTCAAGACCCAGCTATGCCACTCCAGAGCATATACGCAAACGACACTCCATCCTACCACAAGAACACTTGCTCAACCATGTTTATATCAGTTTTATTCATAACAGCCAGTAACTGAAAACAACCTAAACACCCCTCAAGCAAGGAATTGTTAAAGAAAATGTGGGGCATTTACACAATGGAGTAATACTCAGCTGTCAAACAAAGTTTTGATAAAAGACAATTATGATAAATGAGGTTGTAATAATAGGAGCTTTATCCAGTAGTGTGCTTGTCCTCGTGGAAAGAAGAAGAAACACCAGGGACTGGCACGTACAGAGGCCAAGCCAAGTATGGACACAGACTGTTATCTGTCATCCTAGGAGATAAGCACTCTGTAACCTAAGATGAGTCTCAAAGACTATGAGCAAATGTGCTTCCATGATATATGCCATGAAGACTAAGGCATCTTATGGCAGCCCTAGTAGACTTATAAACACAGCCTTTTTGCTTCCTCCTCGATCTGTTTCACTCAAGAGAGTGTTAATGAAAACAAGCTATGTTTATGTGACTTCCATGTGGTCATAAGATTGTTAGACAGACAAGTCACTATAGTTTAACACACAATAAAATAATAGTGCTGTGAACTGGCATTTACTTTTTATGATTTTACTTGTCAGAATTAAAGATTATGACTAAGATGATTTGTGTTTAAATACAGAGTTTTATACATCATTGTAAATCATCAGTAATGAGATAAACACAGTGGAAAACTGAAAATTGTAACTGGATTTTGTAAAGTTTAATCTAATCTTGGTGGTTCCAGCAATACTCTGGGTCCATGATGAAATTTGTGGACCCCCAATCCTGAATTTCCAATGTGCTCATATTAACTTTTAAGTATTTTGTCACTTTCCATATCAACATCAACTTTATGACAAAATCAATGGAATCTTCAGTCACTTAAAATCATCTCCCTCATGTAAACCCCTCATGTAAGGTCCTCTCGAATAGAACATTCCTTTTCCTCCTATCCCTAGCACACTATGATATCATTTCAGGTAACACTTAATTACTTCTAAATTCTCTTCCATGGTGTTTCTTTTATCATGACAGTTGTATCGTGCTGGAGCTAACTGTTCCATTATGCTTGTCCTGTTAAACATTCAGCCAGGAGAGCAAGTACTATTAATAGCTTTCACTAATGGTGGTGACCTATAACTTAATTTTATATAAATATTAATTGTAGAATATTTAGAGGATGAACAGACATATATAAAACATTAAGTTGATTATAGTAATGCGTACTCTTATATTCAAGCCTTTGTAAATATCAAAAGTTAGGCATCACTGGCAATTCAATTTCAATCCCCCATATTTGTGAACAACCTGAATTTCCTTGTCAGATTTGTCCAGTTATGTATCACACGGTGGCATAATAAAGGTGGCTTTAAACAGTGGTTCTCAACTTGTTGGTGATGACCCTTTGGGGGGAATTTTAGATATTTACATTCTGATTTATTACAGCTGCAAAATTACAGTTATGAAGTAACAACAAAAACAATTTATAGTTGGGGGTCATCACAACATGAAGAACTGTATTAAAAGGTGGCAGCAGTAGGAAGGTTGAGAATCACTGTTTGATAATCATATAGGATATTATGCTAAAAATGCATAGTTTTGAAAGAATTTAAGAAATGTACAAGTCTATAGATATTTATCTGTATTAAATTTTTAATAACTGGAATCTACACTGATGAAAGAATAATAGCAATAATGATGCAAAAACTAGTAGTTCCAAAAAGGAAAACAATAATGATGATTCATTTGTTAAATTTTTCTAAAGTTCACTCTTAAATATAAAATATCTTCATATCTTTTATTTTATAGTTGATGTAAATGTTACAATAATTGACACCTTTGCACAATTTGAGATTTCTACATGTGTTTCATATGTATAAGGCTTAGGCAAAACTCTCAGGATGCTTTGATCAGCTAAATTGTATTTGGATGGTGCAGAGTGACCCACAAAGGTGGAATGTGAAGGTTTTGCTGACAAGAGACCACATGACACAGGGAGATAGGGGGAATGTGTAAAAAAGGAGAACATAGAATTCTTTGAGGAATTTATTCATTTCTTCTAACTTTTTGTTACCCAAACCCAGAAAGATGATTATGGTATGTACTCACTCATTAGTGGACCCTAGCTATAAAATAAAGGTCACCAAGCACTTAGCTCGCAAGCCCAGAGAAGCTGAATACCTAGGTGAACCCAAGGAAAGCATACACAGAACCTCCTGGAAATTGGAAGCAAACAGGATCATCAAGCAAAAGTTGGAAGCCAGGGGC
>PVIU01031839.1:0-14838 GCA_004026605.1 Ondatra zibethicus
TGAAGAGTTTATTTCAGCTCACGGTTTACAGTCCATCACTGACACAAGCTAAGGCAGAGACTTGAAGTAGACTACGGAGAAAACGTGTCTTGCTCAGTTATGTTTATCTAGCTTTCTGTTTTTAAATATTTTGTTTTTCTATCATGTGTTTGAGTGTTTTGCCTGAATATATGTAAGTGTACCCCATGTATACAGTGTCCTCAGAGGCCAGAAAGAAGTGTCAGATTCTCTGGAACTGGAATTATAGATGTTTGTGAGCTGTTATGTGGGTGCTGGGAACTGAACCTGGATCCTCTGCAAGAGCAACAAGAACTTTTAATAGCTGAGCCATCTCTCTAGCTGATTTCTAGGTCTTTAGCTAGCTTTCTTTCTTTTTCTTTCCTTTTTTGTGTTTTTTGTTTGTTTGTTCTTGTTGTTTTTGTTTTCAAGACAGAGTTTCTCTGGCTGTTCTGGAACTCGCTTTGTACAACAGGCTGGCCTTGAACTCACAGAGATCACCTGCCTCTGTTTCCTGAATGCTGGGATTTAAGGCCTGCGCCACCACTGCCTGGCTAGCTAGTTTTTCTATAAAGCCCAGGGAGTAATATCACTCACAGTGGGCTGGGCTCTCTTACATCTATTAACAATAACAACAATCAGCTGGGAGAAGGTGGCTACACAGAGAAACCCTGTCTCAATAAACAAAACAAGCAAACAAACATAAACCAAACAAACAAATTAAAAAATAACCAAAAAACAATAACCACAGTCGCCTTCCGAGATGCCCACAGGCTAATCTCATCTAGGAAATTCCTGTCTCAGGTGACACTAGGCTGAGTCACAGCTAACTAGGACAGTCCTAATACTGGTCTTTTCTGAGCACTCTGAGGGGCAAATCTGTTTCTGGTCTCTCTCCTTGACACACAGACAGCTATATTTTTTTACTCTGTGTGTTTTTGTGTCCTAGTGTCCTGGATGAGCCCCAATCCTAAGAAGCTCACCCCATTCCCATTTCCAAATGAGAGTATATCTCTGGGGTATTCAGGCTTGGATGCTAAGTGGCCCCCAAAATAGGTGTTGGGAACATGATAGAACTTTGGATTTTCACACATTTGTGTGTGTGTGTGAGAGAGAGAGAGATAGAGAGACAGACGACAGACAGACAGAGACAGAAAGACAGAAACAGAGAGAGGGTATGTGCTATACATGTTTGGAGGTCAGAAGTCAACTCCCAGAAGTCAGCTCTCTCCTTCCACCATGCAGACTTCAGGGTGAACTCAGGTCGTAAGGCTTGGTGGTAAGCACCTTGACCTGCAATCCAGTTTCCCAGCCAAGGAGTAGAGCTTTTAAGCTGTGAGGTTGGCCAGGGGAGCCTTCGGATCACTAAGGGTGTGTTAAAGGAGAAGTCTGTAGGACCCCCATCTCTTCCTTCTCCTTTTGCTTCTTGGCTATGAGTCACTGCTTCTGCCTCATGGCACATCCTGGCCATGATCCAGGCTGGCTCTCGTCGCACCCTCCAGACAGTGGATTAGCAGATCATGAGTTGATGGTACTAAACCTTTGATCTCTCCTCTTCCTTTTCCTCCTCTTCCCTTTTAAAATTTTTAATATTATTTTTTGAGACAGGGTCTTATGTGGCGCAGGCTGGCCTCAAATTCACCACGTAGCTGAGAATGACCTTGAGTTCCTGATTTTCCTTCCTCTGCTTTCCAAGTGTGGAGTTACAGGTGTGAGCCATCACACAGTTGTATACCATGCTGGGATCAGGTCCAGCGCCCTGTGTATGTTGAACAGGCATTCAACCAACTGAGCCATAACCCCGGTCCTGTTTCTAAGTTCATCACCTCAGGAATGGGCTGTTACTACCCAACAAGCCCTTTGGCTTCTAGCTTGGGACAGGGGTTGGGACTTTAGCAAGGAATTCTGGAGCACACAGCTTGACCCCACAATACCTGCTTTACTGTTGAAGACACCCCTGGGGCTAGAAAGGCATGAGACAGGCAGACAGTATCAGGGAGTGGGGAGCAGAGGAAGTCCTGAGTGTGTGAAGTCCTGAGTATGTGCTGTTGACAAGAACCAGACATATCAAGGACCCTAGCCTCAGACCCACAGGAAAATGACAAAGCTTTCCCTTCTGGTCTGAGTGTGGATGTTAGTAGTTTAGTGTAGAGAATGTCTACCATCGCTACCCCCTGGAAGTTTACTGCCTGACTGCCCCCTAAAGAGACTGCTCCTATGCAGGGATTGCCCCCTACAGAGACTGCTAAACCTGTCTTCTTGACCAGCTGTATACCATAAACCCCTCTTCCTTGTTCATCTGTGTGTAATGACTCTGCCTCCTTGTTCAGCTGTATCCAATAACCCTGCCTCTGTGTTCAAATCTATATAATAAACAAACTGAGCTCCCAGAGTGTCAAGGCCTTCCCATCTGAGAGCCCGGACAGACATCCATCCCTGGCCGTTTTTCTGTGCTGCCTGTCTTTCCTGGGTTCCCTTGTTGCCCCTGGTCAGGTCAGACCCCTGAGGCTGCGTAAGCATGCTACAGTGAAGCAAGCGTTGATGTTGGAGGGAAGACATTCGTTGCAGCACTTATTGTTATTACTATTCCGTTGTTGCTGTTGCCAGGGTCTCATGCATCCTGTGTTGACAGTGAACCCACTATGTAGCTGAGGAAAACCTGAACTCTGATCCTCCTCCTGCCTCTACCTCCCACGTTCTCAGATTACAGGTATGCACTACCATGTCTGGCTTTCCTTCTCTTAAAATGTCTAATTTGTGTGTGTGTGTGTGTGTGTGTGTGTGTGTGTGTGTGCGCGTGCACACGTGTGTGCGCGCAATGGCATATATGTAGAAATCAAAGGGCAACTTTGTGGGGTTGATTCTTTCCATCTACCTTTATGTGCTGTGCTGAGCAGGGGATTAATCACAGCAAGAGAAACCCAAGACATGGAGGTTCCAGGAATCCACTCAGTTGCCAGGCTTGCGCCGAGTACCTTCTGCTAAACCGTCTCACTGGCCCTCTGTCTCATTTTCTGTTATTCTGGGTCTCTGCTTCATTCGACCAAACCTGCATCAAGCCAAGACCTTGGAGGGAACAAATGCTAATGCTGAGGGAGTTCTCGGAAGGCTTAATCAAAGAAGGCACATGTTGGGAAAATGGACAAGGGGCCGTGAAGTCTCCTGAGGTTCATAGCAGAGGAGCCTATGCCATCCTAGGCCTGAAGGGGTGAAGGGAGGTGGAAGTTTGTGGAGCTAAGAGATGATGACCTAGAAAGGAGGTCGTAGGGCAGTGGTTCTCAACCTTCCTGATGCTGTGACCCTTTAATACAATTCCTCATGTGGTGGTGACCCCCAATCATCAAATTACTTTGTTGCTACTTCATAACTGTAATTTTGCTATTGGTTTTTTGTTTTTGTTTTTTTTTTTGAGACAGGGTTTCTCTGTGGCTTTGGAGCCTGTCCTGGAACTAGATTTTGTAGACCAGGCTGGTCTCGAACTCAGAGATCCACCTGCCTCTGCCTCCCGAGTGCTGGGATTAAAGGCGTGCGCCACCACCGCCCGGCTTGTTATTGTTATTAATCGTAATATAAATATGTGATATGTGACCCACACATTAAGAACCACTGTTGTAGGCAGAGCCAGGGCCTTTGTGGAGATGCTAGGAGAGCCATAGGGATTGAGGAGTGTGCCCCCCATCTTCCTTCTTCACAGAGCCATCCGGGTGATCAGGAGCACCCTGCCACCTATCATGAGCCTGGCAAACATCTGTGGAGTGTACACTTTCTGAAAGAGCTTGAGTGGACCTCCACCTCCACCCTAACCCTGCCAGGTCTCCAGAAGGCATGGCATAAGCTGTGGAAAAAGGCTGTGCCCATTTGCCCGACAACCCTTTCAGGTTTCCACTGAGGCAAGGCCTTCCTTGGGACAAGGGCCACCTGTGCAACTCCCAGCTCTAGAAGCCACAGATGGGCGTTGGTTCAATCTTACCACCCCTTACCGTCACCATCACCACTACTACCACCACCCCTCCGCAACCTGGCTGCCCCTCTGAGAGGGGTGGGATTAGTAGCTGAAGAACTAAGAGCAATAAAATACAGTAGGCTCCAGGACACAAACCTCCCAAATATGTGACTCACAAGTGAGCACAGCACAGCAAACATTCTGAGAAATCCTGCAGGAAAAATCATTTGAATTTTGTCCTATTTCACAATCCCATTGAAGCTTTTTTTAAAAAAAAAATTTTTCAGACAACGTTTCATTAAGTAGCCTTAGTTGGGTTGGAACTCAGATAGACCAGGCTAGCCTTGAACTCACAGATCCATTTGCCTTTGCCTTCCAAGTGCTGGGATTAAAAGTGTATACCATCATGTTCAGACCATCGAAACTTTCAAAAACAAATTCGTTTGGTTTTTTTGTTTGTTTTTTCGAGACAGGGCTTCTCTGTAGCTTTGGAACCTGTCCTAGAACTTGTTCTGTCGACTAGGCTGGCCTCGAACTCACAGAGATCCACCTGCCTCTGCCTCCGGAGGGCTGGCATTGAAGGTGTGCGCCATCACTGGCTTGGCAACAAATTAGGTTTTTAAAATTTGTTATTGTTTTTGTTTTTAGCAGATGTACTTAAAAAAAAAAGACTTATTTAGTGGGGAGTGTGTGTAGACTCATGTGCCACAGCCGTGGTGTGAAAATCAGAGGACAACTTTGGGAGTAGTTATACTCTCCTTCCATGTGAGTGCCTGGGATTGAATTTAGGTCATCATCAGGTTTGGCAGCAAGTGCCTTTATCAACTGAGCCATCTTGACAGCCCCTGCAGCAGTTTGAATAGAAATGGGTTCCGTAGGCTCATCTATTTGAATGCTTAGTTACCAGGGAGTAGAATTGTTTGATAGGATTAGAAGGATTAGGAGGCCTTGTTGGAGGAAGTGTGTTTCTGGGAGTGGGCTTTGAGGTTTCAGAAGCCCCTGCCAGATGCTGTCTCCCTCTCTCTGCCTGTGGATCAGGATCTCAGCTACTTATCCAGCATCACATCCGCCTGCCTGCTGCCGTGCTCCCTGACTTGATGATAATGGACCCAGCTTCTGAAACTTCGGGCAAGCCCCCTATCTCTGGCACTCCCATGCTTTAGAATCATCCATACACTGGCACTGGCTTTGCTGGGACACACACACAGTACTTCCACATGTCCCTTCTGAACGGCAGGGTCAAGGGCACTGTCAGAGGAGGGCAAGGAGGGCCTGAAGGGCCCTTTGGCTTTGTTGATTCATTCTTTCCTCCTTTGGAAAATACTGTTGAACATTGTGTGCTGGGTTCTGCGCTAGACACAGGATGTGAAGAGGAATATGACAAAGTTCAAAGTTCCAGCCCTTGTGAATCTTCCTATTCATTGAGAACTCAGTGCCCCTACCCCCAGACTCCCTGATTCTCCCTTCTTCCCCAGACCTGCCTTTTCTTTCTTTCTTTCTTTTGGTTTTTCGAGACTAGGTTTCTCTGTAGCTTTGGAGACCAGGCTGGCCCCCAACTCACAGAGATCCGCCTGCCTCTGCCTCCCAAGTGCTGGGATTAAAGGCGTGCCTCACCACCACCTGGCTCAGGTTGGAACTTTCCTTGTAGCTGAGGAGGATCTTGAACTCCTGATCTTAGTGGCAGTACAGACATTGAGCTACCATGTGATGCTGGCGACTGAAGCCAGGTCTTCATGCATGCTAGGAAAGATACTCGGCAAGCATTCTAATTAAATTATACCTTCAGCTCTCTCCTCACCCCACTTCCTCCAAACGCAGGTCTCATTTAGGCTGATCTGGAACCCGCTATTTTGTAGTTCTAAGCCATCCTCAAACTCGTGGTAACCCTCCTGCTTCACCATCCCCAGTGCTGGAATCACAGACATGCAAGGTCCAGGCCAGCCCCAAATCCTGGTTCTTAACTCACCCTCCAGCACCCAGTCCGCCAATCCCACTCAAGCGAGGGCTCACTTTACTTTGGCCTGAGGCCTGCCCCTCTGTTCTCCTTGGGGCTCAGAAGAGTCCACCTCAAAGACTGCTGCTATTGCTAACACCAGGATCTCTAAGGTTTTCTCAGTAGCACAGCTAACAGTATCTTTCCTGAGCCTTTGAGAAGAATGCCCACTTGGGGGTGGGGCGGGCTGGAGAGACGGCCCAGTGGTTAAGAGCACTGACTGCTCTTCCAGAAGTCGTGAGTTCAATTCCCAGCGCCCTCTTCTGGCGTGTGCGCATACATGGAGGCAGAATGTTGTATACATAATAAATAAATAAATCTTTTTTAAAAATATTTATTTATTTATTATGTATACAAGATTCTGTCTGTGTATATGCCTGCAGGCCAGAAGAGGGCACCAGACCCCATTACAGATGGTTGTGAGCCACCATGTGGTTGCTGGGAATTGAACTCAGGACCTTTGGAAGAGCAGGCAATGCTCTTAACCGCTGAGCCATCTCTCCAGCCCCTAAATAAATAAATCTTTATAAAAAAAAAAAAGAATGCCCACTTGGTCCAAGTGGGAGACCCACTGCCCTGGAGTCACGTGCCTTGAGCAGCATAGTAGCTCAAGGCCCTGTGGATAAGGAGGGTTTCAACGCTGTGTCCTTGAGCTAGTTTCTAGCTGGCTAGGACCGTGCAGGGACCTTGACTGAGTCCCAGCTTTTCCCTGGGCGTCTGTCCCATCTGTCAGATAGCTGTTGGACGCAGAGGTCTGTTTCCAGTCCTCTAGTCCTCTGCCATAGGAACCACCCCCCGTCCCTTCCTCCCCCGAGCCCCGTCTCTTCCGCTCCGCCCCCCTTCACCAGCGCAGGGTCTGGGGAAAAGCTCTGAGCATCCAAGCTGAGCAAATATGTCCAGGCCCACAGGAAGTGGGGAGGGCACAGCTATTTTTATCCTAGTTTGAAGGATTTTCACAGCTGTTTCTGTTATGTACACAAGCTGATCAACAGCCCCGGCTACTGGAGCGGCAGGCATCACTGTGGGGCCTGATAGACAGGAGGCACCGGAAACTTAAAGAACACCCTCCCAACCGCACAGGAGACCGTCCTCCATCAAGGGTCCTCGTAGAGCAGCTACGTGTTGCCCTCCCTTGACTTCTACTTATAGGAGCTAGAGGAAGACTTCAGATGTGCTGAGCCTGGCGTGTGCAAAGGAGGGGTGATGAGGGGTCATGAGAACTTGCCTTATTCACACATGTTATGGAACCCTTATAGAATGCTGGCCCTAAGCCAGGTGGTGGTGGCACACACCTTTAACCCTTGGGAAACAGAGGCAGGCAGATCTCCAAGTTTGAGGCCAGCCTGGTCTACGGAGTGAGTTCCAGGGTAGCCAGAACTACACAGAGAAATCCTGTCTCCAAAAAACCAAAGAAAGAGGAAAAGAAATGGGCTGACACTTAGAAGGCAGAGGCAGGCGGATCTCTGTGAGTTCGAGGACAGCATGGTCTGCAGAGCAAGTTCTAGGACAGCCAGGCCTATACAGAGAAACCCGGTCTTGAAAAACAAAAACAAACAAAAAATGCTGGCTGGTGTGTGGCTCGGTGGTGGCACTGCTACTTCACATTCATGAGGCTCTGGATTCTGTCCCCACCAACTGGGGGCAGGGCTGTTGCAGAAGGAACAGCAGCAGGGGAGATGGTTACAGAGAGAAGGCAGAGTGTGAAACAAATGCACGAAAGCCAGGCAGTCCTGGTGGCCCCCCTGCAACCCTAGCACTCAGAAGGCGGAGAAAGGGGTCTAAACCAGCCAAATCACAAGCTCTGGGTTCGGCAGGACGAAGTGCAGATAAAGTGCAGAGTGCTGGAGGAAGATGCCTGGCATCAGTCTCTTCTTTGGCAGCATCCTCACCACGTTCCTATTTTCTAAAGCTTTTAATTACATTTTTGTTGCATATGTGGGGGATGGCAGGGGTGGCTGCATGAGCCACAACACGTGTGGAGGCCAGAGGACAACTTACAGAAGTTGGCTTTCTCCTTCTACCCTGTGATTCCCCGGTATCAACTCAGGTTGTCAGGCTTGATGGACACCCTTAACAGCTGAGCCATCTTACCAATCCTCTTCTCCTTTTATCCTTCTGTTCCTCCTCTTCTTTTTCTTCCTTTCTTCCATCTCTCCTCTTCTTTCTACTCCCCTAGTCTCCTCCCCTCCCGCTTCCTTCTCCCCTCTTCCTCACAAGGGTGAAAGGAAGGGACTCACTCCACTGGGCTGTGCCTCCAGGCCTCTTTTGTTTTTATTTTGAGACAGAGGCTTGTTATGCAGCCCTAGTTGACTTCCAACTCGTAATAAACCTCCTGCCTCAGCCTCGGCGTAGCTGGGGTCCCAGACCAGGACACCTCACCCAGCTCTACTTTGCCTAGAAGCTCCAGCTTCCCTGGTCCTCCTTTTCTCGGGCAAGCCAAGCCTAAGCTGAGCACTTCCCTTCCACCCATGGCTGGCTTCAGGACTCAGTCTTATATTGCCTACTTAGTCAAAATGTCACTTTGTCCCACCTCCCAGGCGAATGAGCTACTTCCTCTCTTTCCAAGCACCTAGGATTCATTTTCCTACAGCACCCACTCTGTACTGAAGTTGTGGACACAACTTCTTAAAATTTTTGTGGGCTCACAACCAGACAGGCTCTAGGCAGGCTGGGACCATTGCTGTTTGAGCTCGCAGCCCTAGAAAGCGCCTAATATATTAAAGTACTCAAAAAGCCTTTTACTGAGGTAGGTATGACTATCAATCCCGTGTTAGAGACCAGAACTCTGAGACTCACAGTAGTTAAACCAAGCATTCAGGGTTACAAGTCATGATTTGAACCCAGGCCTGCCCAGCTGCCATGGTCTGGCCTTCCAGAGGAGAGGCCTTCCCTGGGAGAGGATGGCCTCTCTGATAGAATCCATTTGCCTATCCCTGTGTTATCAGCTGGCCGTTCGATACCACCTGTGCAGTGGGGTCCTTCCATCAGTTCCCGCTCCTTAATCTGCAGTGGCTGCCACGTGGCCTTGGGCCCTGGAAAAGCTGGTGTTCTGCCACCTGTTATGGGAGTGGGGCCTGACCCGCCCCCCTCTACCTGCCTCCTGCACTATATTAGAGCCCCAGCTCCAACTTCTTTCTAACCCCAAAGCTCACCATGCTTCAGTTGCTGAGTGCCTTCGTGCTTGTGGCCCTTGGTAAGCCCCCAGCTTGTGCCCTTGTCCCCAAATTGCATCAGCCTGGGGGCCTTTGAAGTATGCCTCTCACTCTGCTCCCCCTGGGTGACACTCCATACCTGCTTCTACAGGAAAGGGTCTCGGCTTAACTGGGATACGATTGTAGGGGCTTCAGCTTGGTTCGGGGACAGGAGCAGGGGGCAGGGAGGAGCTGTGGATGAGCCAGGTTGGGAAAGAAGACTGGCAACCCAAAGGGGAAGACTCCTCGAGGGAACAATGGACAGCCTCCTGGTTTAAGGTCTGGGCTCTGTGGCTTGTCGGTCTCAGCTGGAATTTTCCTCCTGTTAAACGGGTCCACAGAGCTTCCCTGATCACCACAATGGTGACAGTTGGCATTTACGGAGGGCTTGCTATCTGTCAGGTGGGATTCAGAGGGTTTTCTTTCTTATATGACCTCATGTAGCTCATCACAGTGTGGAGCCAGCAGGGAGAAGTAGCTCATCCTGAGCAAGTGGCCAAGTTGCACTGTGTACCCAGGCAACCTCATGTCACCTCCATTCCCCTCTTTTCTTCTTTTTCTTTCCTTTCCTTTTCCTTTTTTCTTTTTCTTTTCTTTCTTTTTTTTTTTTTTTGAGAAAGTCTCATGTTGTTATGGTTCCGCCTGACTTTCCTTGTACTCCTGGCAACCCTCCTGTCTCATTCTCTCAAGTACAAGGATTACAGGCATGAGCCAGCGTGCCATTTTTAGTTGGGGCTTTTTACTTTTTTAATTTTTTTATTTCATTAGTTATTTATTGGGGAGTGCATGTATACTATGGTGCTCATGTGGAGACCAGAGGACAGCTCACAGGAATCAGGTCTCTTTTAAGGGGTCCCAGGAATCAAACTTGAGTCATTAGCCTGGCTAGTAAGCACATTTTCTCGCTGAGCTATCTTACCAGCCCCGTTTTGTTTTACGGTTAAAAAAAAAAATCATTCTGTTAGTGATTTTGAGGCTGACCTCAAACCTGTGGCTGAGCCTCTGGACTCAGATTCTCAATGCTGGGATCACATCCACTACACCCAGCCTTTTAGTTCTTGAGTTTGAGGGCTCCCTGGGTAACGGGAATAGTTCTAAGTCTTCAGTCCTTGAGCGAAAGGAGGCCCTGGCACAGTCTAAGTGCATAAATGCTAGTTCATGCATTGCTACTGAAGTCTAGAGAGGGGAAGGGGTTCACCTGCGGTCACAAAGCCCATTCCTTCTCTTTGTTCCTCCTCCTCCTTTTTCATTTTTAGACAGGGACTCTATACAACCCTGGCTGACCTGGGACTCATTATGTAAGCCAGGCTGGCTTCAAACTCACAGAATTCCACTTGCCTCTGCCTCCCAAGTGTTGGGATTAAAGGTGTGTGCCACCACACTTGAACCCCCTTTTCTTCTGAGGACACTTCTGGCTGACTGGCTTCTCTTCTGTCCCCTCTAGCCTCAGGCTGTGGCCAGCGTTCCTTCAACCCCTCCGGCCGAGTTGTCAATGGGGAGGACGCTGTTCCTTACAGCTGGCCTTGGCAGGTAAGCAGACTGCCAGCTGCCCTCGCCTCCACTGTGGGCTCTGATGACATGGCAGCCAGCCTTGACTTCAAAGGGCCCGAAACCCTCGGACAAAGGCATTTCTTGGAGCTTGTGACTGCTCCATCTGTAATCTTGACTGGGACAGCTGCAATTTGAAAGTGGGATCTGGGGAAAGGGTGGTGTTTAAGGGGTTGGCTCAATAGCAGTGGAATTGCAGGGGATATGTTTGGAGGGGAGATTTTGTTTCTAAACTCCTGGAATTCTCCAAAGGGGCCAGAGGCTGAGAACGGCAAAAGGGTTAGGACCTTAGAGGTCCATGGAAGAGCTCAGAGGGGTAGACTCCCTGTCTAACAACAGTCAGGAGCCACATGTGGCTATTTAAGTTGAATATAAATTAAGGCAGACATTGCGGTTATATGCCTAAAATTCTAGCACTCACTAAAAGCAAAATGATCAGGCATTCAAGGCCAGCCTTAGCTACATAGCAAGTTTGAGGTCAGCCTGGGCTATAGGAAACCCTGTCTCAAACAAAACCAAACCGGGTCTGGTGAGAGAGTTCAATGGTGAAGAGTGCTTGCTGATGTTCTAGAGGACCCGAGTTCAGTTCCTAGTCTGCCTGTAACACCATCTCTAGGGACCCCAATGCCTTCTGGCCTCTGAGGGTACCAGAACTCACATGACATACACTCATACAGAGATGCATACATGTAGCCGAGTGGCGGCAGTGTACGTCTTTAATCCTAGAGCTCAGGAGGAGGAGGAGGGTGTACCTCAGCGAGTTCAAGACCAGCCTGGTCTACAAAGTGAGTTCTAGGATAGCCAGGACTGTTACACAGAGAAACCCTGTCTCAAAAAACAAAAATAAACAACCAGAGGTATACACATGCACATAAGTAAACTTACTTTTTTCTTTTCTTTTCTTTTTTTTTTTTTTTTTTTTGGTTTTTCAAGACAGGCTTTCTCTGTAGCTTTGGAGCCTGTCCTGGAATTAGTTCTTGTAGACCAGGCTGGCCTCGAACTCACAGAGTTCGACTTAAGTAAACATTTTTTTAAAACCCATGCAATTAGACAGCTACAAAATCTAGTTCCTCAGTGCACCTTCATTTCTAGCGCTCAACAGCCACAAGAGGCTGAGGCCAGCATGCTGCAGAAGATAGAGAACATTTACACTGGCCAGGCGGTGGTGGCACATGCTTTAATCCCAGCACTTTGGAGGCAGAGACAGGTGGATCTCTGAGTATGAGGCCAGCCTGGTCTACAAAGTGAATTCCAGGACAGCCAGGGCTACACAGAGAAACTCTTGTCTTGAAAAACAAACTAACAAAGAACATTTTCATCATCAAAGATGGTAAGGACAGAGAGGGTCACAGCTTTTTCTGTGAAGGACCAGGGCATGAATCCTGTAGGCTTTGCTGGCCATATGCCTGTGACAACAGCGACTTACTGTGGCCGTCAGAGTGTAAAAACATCACAGATAGCACACAAGGGATAAGTGTGAGGAGGAGACAGGAATCTTTATGTATAGATCAGGCCTAAGCAGATCAGACTCATGGGTCATAGTCAGTTCATTTTTGGTTAAGGAGATTTGTTGTTCTTTGTTTTTGATACAGGGTTTCATGTAGCCCAGGCTGTCCTTAAACTCAATATACAGCCAAGGATGCTCTTGTCTGCTGAAGGAGTGGAAGGAGCTCCCACAGCTCCTCCCCCCCCCCTGGTTCTGTTTCCACCCCCTGAGTGGTGGGGTTAGGCATGTGCCACCACACCCCACTTATGCATGTCTGGGGTTGGAACACAAGGCTTCATGCATACTAGGCAAGTACTCTACACACAGAGTTACTTTTCTGGCCCCACCCTCTTTTATGTAGTTTTTTTTTTTAAACAGTCTCACATAACCTTAGCTAGGCTCCAACCACTGATCTTTTTGCCACTACTGCGCAGGCGCTGGAATCACAGGCAGAGACCACCATGCCCAGTTGTAGAGGGAGCTTTTGAAAGTGAGAATGTATAGAAAAGGCAGAGGACTCAAGGTGAGGCAGACCCAAGAGACCTTGAAAGATCTAAGGTTCAGGAAAATGGGAGGCCTGATGGGACAGAGGGTTTTGGGGAGCCCTCAGGAAACACAAGGTTTGTGGATGCCCCAGAAGTCAAGAGTGTTGTGGACCCCAGAGATATCATAAAGCCCGTGGTGGGGGAGGCTTCGGCAAATTAAAATGTGGTCCTAATGGAAAAGTGGCCGAGTCCTATGAGGAGTTGCATAGGTGGTGCACTACATATTTCAGACGGCACCATTTCTTCCCCCTGTGTGAATAGCACCTTCTAGATTTGTATAGTGCACAACTTACAAAACCACTGGTATTGGGTCCCATGGTGTTGGGTCCAGGTCATTCACGCTCCTTTCTTTTTGGCCACCAGATCTCCCTTCAGTATGAGAAGGGTGGGAGCTACCACCACACCTGCGGAGGCACCCTCATTAACCCTAACTGGGTCATGACTGCAGGCCACTGCATCTCGTGAGTTCTACCCCCTGTCCCTGCACTAGTCCTAGGCAGCCAGGACAAGAGGGAGGGGGATGAGGTTGGCTATAGGCTCAAACTGACTTTCACTCCTCTGCAGGAGTTCCCTTACCTACCAGGTGGTACTGGGCGAGTATGATCGAGCCGAGGAAGAGGGCCCAGAGCAGGTGATCCCCATTAACCCTAAAGACCTCTTTGTGCACCCCAAGTGGAACCCCAACTGTGTGGCTTGCGGGTGAGTGAAGTCTCAGGTCGGGATATGGGGGCTCCAGACTGCAAGGCACCAAGCAAACTGAGAGCTCACTCCCAGAGACAGCTGCCTGAGCCCAGGGGGCACACACTGTGGGTAGCTGCAATGACAATAACAAAGGAGTGGTAGGGTAAGACTAGCCCACCTGGCTAGAATCCCAGAATGAGCAGAGAGCTATACCAGACTCCATTGAAATGACTTGAGTGGCAGCTAGACAGTCAAGATGGAGTGTGGTGTATTTACAGTGTGGTACTCAGGGGGCGGCAGCATGGAGTGTGGTGTACTTACAGTGTGGTACTGAGGGGAGCGGCAGCAGCATCCCCTGGGGAACCTATCAGAAATGTGGGCTCTCAGACATCAACCTAGATCACCGTACTGGGAAGCACTAGGGTAGGAGGGCAACTGTGTCCCTGAACCTTCTAGGTGACATAGCTGGATCATGGGGAGCACAGATGACAAGGGTTAGCAGTGCTAAAATGACCGTGAGGTGGATTTGGTGCGGTAGCATGCACCTTTAATCTCATGGGTGGATCTCTGTGAGTTATGGGCCAGCCCAGTCTACATAGGCTAGCCAGGGTTACACAGTGAGATCCCTGTCTTAAAAACAAAGCAAAATAAAACAAATGGACTTAGGAAGTGTTGGGGTGTAGCTTGGTGGTGCACCACTTGCCTAGAATGTGTAAGACCCCGAGTTCGAACCCTAGCACTGCAAAAATCAATAAGTGGATTCAAAATCCAAGGAGCAAAGGAGGTACATACTATGGGTCCATCAGGAGGATCAGGTTTCATGTGACTCCCATATCCCCCCAGCAATGACATCGCCCTGATCAAGCTCTCAAGAAGCGCCAAGCTGGGAGACACAGTCCAGCCTGCCTGCCTTCCTCCTCCTGATGACATCCTCCCCAACGGAGCACCCTGCTACATTAGTGGCTGGGGCCGTCTTTACAGTACGTGCTGACCTTTCTACCTGACCACAGAGACAAGTGTCTAGAACAAGTGGGACAGAAGGTCACAGAGGGAGCCATCTTTGTGCTGCCCAGTATTCCTCTCTGGCTTCTACTTTCTCCCTGATCCTCCCAAACACAAATAGGTTCAGTAGAATATTTTGGGTGTCCACTGTGTGCCCAGTACTGAGGATGCCACAGGACACAGAGCAAGCAAGACCCTATGGTTCCTATCAGGCTAATGGAGTCTTCGAAGGCCCCCACTCTGTGACTCCCAGGTGTCCCAGGCAGTGTTCTCTGTCTCCCCAGCCAACGGGCCTCTCCCCGACAAGCTGCAGGAGGCCCTGCTGCCTGTGGTGGACTATGCACACTGCTCCAAGTGGGACTGGTGGGGTTTCTCGGTGAAGAAGACCATGGTGTGCGCTGGAGGAGATGTCCAGTCTGGCTGCAATGTGAGTTGGCACCTGCCTGGGGGGG